>JUFY01023574.1:0-12023 GCA_001855655.1 Leptopilina clavipes | reverse complement strand
AAAAAAAAAAAATAATAAAAATAATAATAATTACTATATAATAAATTTGTTTGCGTGCTCTTGGAGTATATTGAGAGGAGATTTAAGAGAAACTCTCGGTTTGATTAGACGGATAAATGATCTGACCTCGAAAGTGTATGGCTGTGTAAATTAAAAAAATTTTCGCATGGCTTTTCTCGCTCTAGTGGTTCTTTTTTTTTCCGAATGAGATGTGCTGTGGTATCCACGCGAGAACGCTGGTTCAGATTGATAAGGTCACGTGCCGCAAATGTAAATTAACATGCCCGGTATGGAGGACGAGACGTGGCTAAGGTTAAGTCGAAGGGGATCCCGAGGTTACGCGGACCGTATGGTGAGATAACTATCGTCGATGTGAGCCAACAGTATAACCCCAACCAACCTCCTTGCCCCCCCTCTCTTTCTCTCCACGTCATCAAATCCCAGGGTTCGCCAAAGCTTAGCTTAGAACCGAGACACCACAAGAGGTAATTAACCTTATGCCAACCCCTTTGGTGCCACCATCCCCGAAACTGAGTCTCCCCCCGCCATCCCCCAATGCCACGTCGTGGTCCTGATATCCCACTTGGAGCATCTGCATAATCACGCTTGATTCCCAATGCTAATTAGAATCCGCGCTACGTAGCAAATACATGTCGACCTCCATCACCTCTGATGCCACGCCTCTCTCTCTCTCTCTCTCTCTCTCTCTCTCTATGAGAAAAAAGAAAATCTTTTTTTTCTCTTTGACATCTCCTTTCGCACGAGACCACAATTCCTAAGCTGATTTCAAATTAGGGAAGTTTCTTGAGAGCGTGTGAGAGCCATGACTGATCGCAATTTTTGAAAAAAAAACATTCCCGAAAGTAGATTGAGCCTTGTGGAAAAAAAACTATTAGCGAGAAGCATTTTACTGGTCGGTGGTGTGTTTTTTTTCAAAGATGTAGTATATTATTTGCAAACTGGCGGAAAAGATTTAAGTTTTGTTTCTTTTTTTAAAAGCGTCGCGAGTAGCCGGCGTCGTACAATTTGCAGAGACTGTCGGCACGACCGGAATGCATTCCGGGCACGGAAACAGAAACGGAGAGTGCCTCTTGGTGTTTTAAAATTTGCCGCCGACGTTGCCATGTGAAGGTCCAAGCGGCGATGATGGCGATTTGAGCAACTAGAAAAACAGTGCCGGCGACAATGGCTTCACCTAAATTAATGCAACTTCCCATAAAGCCGCTTGTAATGTCGTCACTTTCGATGAAATTGCTGTCGCGTGTTGAATTCATGTTTGCTTGTAATTTGCCGTCGCGTTCGAAGCCAAATTTGTCGGTGATTTGAATTGATTGAACGAGGAGGAGATCTTCGCGGGATTGTGACGATGTTGAGCGACGACGACGACGACGGCCGAATGATATTACTGAGCGAACGTCACCAGTGGATTCTTCGACGTCACATTGAACTGGCTCGCATGTTGGCATACAGGGTGTGACCAGTGCGCGGAATTGGACGAAATCAGTGCTGGGGAATTTGAAGGCGTCGAAGTGCGAGAGGAGAATCTGTAACAGAAAAAATATGGAGCATTATTTTTGTGACTTTTTTAATGAATAGAAATTGTATATTCGGAAAATTGAGACGAAATTCGGATTTTAAATTCACATTTCGGTCTGAACTCGAATTAAATTCCAAATCAACGAGATTTCGTTTCAGATTCGAAATGGATTTAAAGTTTGGATTTTGTTTGATACGAAACTTTGAATTCCCAATTTGAATTTGGATTCAATTCCAAGGGGAATTGAATTAAATACGTCGAATTTTGTTTCAATATTCGGACGAAATTATGAATGGAATTCTATTTTAGATTTGGAATCAATTTCCAATCAACAAGATTTCGTTTCACCTTCGAATTGGATTTAAAGTTTGAATTTTGTTTCAGGTTTGATGCGATATTTTAAATTCCCATTTTGGGATGAAGCGGAATTGAATTTTGTGGTGAATTTTTTCTTAGGATTGATACGAAATTTTAAATTTCCATTTCGGGCTGAAACGAAATCAAGACCTTAAAATCCGTGTCAGATGTCAAACGAAACTGATTCTAAATTGGCGTTTGTTTCAGATTTGAAAGGAAATTAAATTTTATTATTAATTTCGTTTCATATGTAAATCGTATTAGAATACATATACTTTTTTTCGGGTTCGATTAGAAAATTTGAATTCCAATTTTGGTTTTGATTTAATACGAAATTAAATTCTAGACGTTGAATTCCGTTTCAGATTTGAAACGAAACTTTGAATTAATTTCGACCTGAAATAAAATTAGAAATTTAGACTCCAAATTCGTGTCAGATTTCATACGAAACTAAATTCTAAATACTTATTACAGATTTAAAAGAAACTGAAATTTAATTTTCACTTTAATTTTTCGTTTCAGATTTAAACAAAAATATAAAACTTTGTTTCAGATTTGATACGAAACCAGTTTCGGAATGACAAATATTGTATTTTTTTCCTTCCGATTAAAATTGCCTTTAAAATTTATTTCCAAATATCGTTTCAGTTCTGAAACGAAATTGAATTTCGTTCTCAATTTGCAGTGAATTTAATTTATTTTTCCATCCTTAAGTTCGATTGTAGAAATAAATTGAAATTATTTAATTTCTTTATCAAAAAATCAATTTCCACTAATTCAGAAAAATGATTGTTAACAATTTTTGCCCTACGACGAAAACTGGAATAATTTTTTTCATTTCAAATATTTTATCTTGTCAATACGGTCATAAATGTTCAGTTTCTCAACAAAAGCCATTGAACCGAAAGAAGTAAGTATTAATCCGTGTTTATTAGTTTTTTCCCCGCTAATGTGGAAAATTGGACATTCCACTTGAGAAGCCGTGCCTCTCACCCCCCACGAGTCGGATTAGAAACACCTAGGTATTTCGATATTGAGAAAGCAAAAATAAACTCTACTTTTACACATTCTTCCAAGAGAATTCAAATCGTCTTATTAAAAAAACTACCAACAGTTTTGGAATTAATCCACTTGTATATTGGAAAATAACAATCAAAAAATTGTCGCAAATTTTTCCATTGGTTTCCCGGATTTTGTCGATTCAAGGGCAAAAAAAGCAACAAATAAGAAGAGATAAAGAGAGAGAGAGAGAGAGAGAGACTGACATTTTAACAAGAAGGATTCATCGTGTATCGCCTTGAGGAAATTAGAATTCGACGGGAATAAAAAAGGAAGAGATTGATAGAAAAAAGAATGGATAAAAAAATAGAGAAAAAAGTAGAAAAATAAATGGAATATTCTAAAGATTCTGAAGAAGAATGGAGATGCTGTCCAGGTTTTGCCTCCCCCTGTCCGGGGAATAGTTGATAAAATGTCTCGAGGTCGAGTGATATACTGCAACGGTACAATGAAGGGAGGCACAATATCGCTTCATTAACAAGTAATACCATAGACACAAGTACGTGGTAAACCTAACATCGTCGATCTGGTTAGTTTGTTGTGCGGAAGAGTGCTACACATATACATACGTATAAATAGAGAGAGAGGAGGTGTATTCGTTCTCAAGACGGTGAACGAACGACGCGTTTAATTAACACCTCGCCTCGACTCACGCGTACTCTGTAATTACCGCTCTGCAGTATTCAGCAGTACCGTTTGGAATAAGAGAATCCGCCTTACTACAGTTTTATCTTTCAGTAATTGCATTTTCTGTAATTGCCAAGTGTAACTTTTAACAAACGATGACGAAAGTCCCATAACAGTTCATTGCACACAATGAATATAAAGGACGGAGTTGTCCCTTTATTCCGATTTCCCCCAGTGATAATTATTGCATCCGATTTCCCTTTGTCGTGCCTCTCCTCTTCTCGCAGGAGCTACTTTTCAAACTTGTTTGTTGAATTCCTTTTTGCAAAAGGAGCGAACGGTGTTGAATGAAAATCTGATAAACGTCTCACGTGTAGCATTTGAACGTTAGTTAACTCCAGGCTAGACATAAAGCCAACGACGTCGATCGACGTGGATAGAAAAACACGGGGGATTACAGAGCGGATTACGGAGAAGGTTGTCAGGACATGTGTATTTGAGTTCTTCTTGCAAATAAAAACGATTCTTTTTCCCCCATTAAGAGTTCATCGACCGTCATTTGAATTGAATAATTCATTTTCAATATTACAATTCATTTTGAAAAGATTTTTTTCAATTTTTGCAAAAAAAGAAGTTGTTTTCTTGTTGTGGAAAAATCAAACGGAAAACATAAATTCGCAAAAGGGCGTTTACCAAGCTGGAAGTGGTATCGACTTCCTGCCGCTCCTCTTGGCGAGGGAGAAAAGTTGATTTTATTAAGCGGCGGAAAAGAAAAACGAGTCCGTCTCTAACGGCTCTCTTCTAGGCCAAGGAATTTACCCAAAAGATGCTCGTATCGTGAATGTTCGTCACGTACTGCGCATTTTTTTCCCTCTCCAACTGAAATTGGAAACATTTCTCAAGACGCTCCTACACTGTTTTTTTTTTGGGATCAACCGATTTGAGTAAAATCTGAAACGTACAAAAATTGTTCCATTGTCCTTTATGCCTTTTGAAACTAAAATTAAACATAAAAAGCGTAAATGACGAGGAGAAAAAATACAAACTAGGGTAAAGTAATTAGGGATGGAGAAGAATTAGATGCGATGATGGAGAAGCAATTGATTAAATATTGCCAAGGGGGAAATAGTTAGGAATAAGTAGCGATTTGTCTTTTTTTTTTCTTGTTGTTCCCCCTTTGGTATGTGAATAATTTTCTATAATAATTATCGAGTCCTGTCATCATGTATCATCATGAGAGTGGAAGAAGCGCGTTTGGCTGCGTCGTCGTCGGACCTGTTACGCAGAAGTAAATTACTAGACCTCTCTTCTATTACCCACCACCATCATCGTCGTAAAATCTGCCAACATGATTGATTAGCATGAGACGGCCAATCGTTAACTCAACAATTTTTCCGTTAAGTACCAACAACGTTGCCTTTGCGCACGTGTCAGGTGCTATCGACATCTATCGTGTTATACCGTCGCTCGAGGTGCTATCACCAAGTCACGCATTCAATTATTAAATATCGCCGCAAATCACAACAACAACAACAAAACAAAATAATCCAGTTTTAATATTCAATGATGAAAGGTAGAGCATTTTTCACAAAGATTATAAATAAAGGAAAATTGAAAATGAAAAACATGAAACTTACCTTTCCAGTATTGGTGGATTTGTAGAGTGGTCCCATGATGACTTGATCCGTAGGACAACCACGATAATCAATGAGAATAATTTCACTCGAGTCCATGCCGTCCATTGCAACCAATTCACGAACAAATATTTCATAGGGACTGTTGGGATCGAGAATTTCGAATTTGAGTGCTAAAGGGTCGCCAACTTCGGCCGATGGTACACCATCCTTTCCACTGCGATCGGTAATTTTCATGGCAACATTCGGTGAATCAACAATAACTTCCTCGTATAGTGACGGAGTGACATCGCCTTTTACGCCCAAATCCACCTCATTCGAGACAGTTTTATTGCTGAGGTCATATTGGCAAGTAACAGCGAGACCAAGATCCGACCTCGTGATAATAGTGTCGTGATGCTGAATAACCACATCGTTAAGATATCGACCCAAACCCTGCTGCTTTACATTGCACTCGAGATCGTCATAAGCCATTCGTAACTCGAATTCCAGAACTCCCTTCACGTCCTTCACGCACGAGTTGGGTGAACCCTTTGCGTATACCTTGCCATTAAACAGCTTGCTCGTCTGTATCCTTGTCACCATATCTCCAGCCAGACAGTCAATTGTCACGTTGTAGCAAGAACTCAACTCGTATGTTGATGCCTCTGGCACGTCGAGATAGGGTTCCTGAAATGTTATCAAACACAAATTGTTAATTAAACTTGGAGTTTTTGGAATTTTGATTAAAGAGTAAGAGAGAGAGAGAGAGAAAGAGAGACTTGGCATTAAATTTGAAAAAAAGAAATGAAAATTAGTACTGCAAAAGGAAAATCTTCTTTTGATCCGCCATATTGCATTTACCATTTTAAATTTTGCAAATTGGACTTCATATTCGTAATCAGCGCCCCCAAAAACCCCGAGTGACAAGTATTATACCGTTTTATCGAAATAAAAAACTCCTGTTCCGCCATATTGCATCCACCATGTTGAATTCTAGAAGTTTGGCGTTGTATTCATTATTAACGACCCGAAAAACTTCTGAGTAAATTGTTATAATAATTTTTATCAAATTACAACATTTCTCCGCCATGTTTTATCCACCATTTTGAATTTTCATGCGATTATATCGAAATTAATAATTTTTGTTTCAGTTTATTAGATGCACCATTTTTAATTTGATAATTTAAAGGTTCAAAAATTAGATTCGTAATCAGCGATCTCGAAAACCACCGAGTGACAAGTTTTATACTATATTATCGAAATAAAAAATACCTGTTTCGCCATATTGGATCCACCATATTGAATCCACCATACAAAATTCAAATTGGTGGATTCAGTATGTCGAAACAAAAATTTTTTCTTTCAATAAAAATTCAGAGTTACAAATTTTCTGCGTTTTTATCAAAATTAAAAATTCTTGATCCTCCATATTGGATCCGCCATTTTGATTTTTAATATTTTTTGAACCAATCTAATGGTCAGCATTTCTCTGTTTTGTAAATACATTAAACAAAATGTGAAATTGAGACATTTCTATAGCAGTTTTACTCTCAAAGAAAGATTAAAGAATTTTTCAAACATTGTTCGACAGATTATAATCATACGTCTCTTTTTTGTCTTTATATCCCACTTTTCATGAATACGTGTGTGGTTCCTTCATTATCTCCTCTTTTTTATACATAGCGAAATCCCTCTGCTCTCTGAAATATGCGACAACGAGGTTTCAACAGGTTGGCGAGAACAAGATTTTCTCTTTTGTTCTTTTGCAGGCGCTACAAAGGCGACCCTAGTGAATGTTCGAACTGCACTTGCCGGTATGAAGGAAAAAGGGGGGAAGGGGGTTTTTGGAGGGGGTGATACGGAAAACGTGTGCAATAGAAACTCGATTTCAGACCGAAAATACCACTTTAAACGCAATGCACTTTCAATGGACTTAAAATTTTAATCTACTTTCACATCATAACTATAATCAAATTTATCACATCGATCGTTTTGCAAAATTTTGGACAAACTAATTTCACGTTTGGATAAACATAAACACTGATTGCTTTATATTAATTATCTCTAGATTATGAACAAGAAAATTTTTTCCACTGTTTTTTGTTTTAGCATTTTAAGCATTGATCATTTGACGCTATTTTTATTAGTATTATTATTATTATTTTACTAGATATTTATTTTATGCAAGTTCGAAAAATCTTACTAGATAGTAATCTTACTAGATTACTGATTGCTTCATAGTTTAGCTATCAAAGCATAATTAGGTTCAATATTAACCAAAATCAGTGGTACTTTCAAATTAATTCCCACTTCTTCATTTCTGTAATCGAATAATTTTCAATCGGTACTTTATAAAAGTTACAAAGTTACAGAACCTTGAGATTTTTCATTGAGACCGTGAGATTTGAAAATCATTTGACTAACAAACAGCAGATGTTTCCCTAACAATTAATTATTAATTCAAAAAAAAAAAAAAATGCTCTCCGTTAGAAATATTATTTGTAAATAACGCTCGACGGTATATTGCCCAGCAATCGTTATCAATGAAGTCATAAAAAGAATTTTGCATAAAAGTATTCTATATAGCGTGGATCAAGACGTGAATTATGGATGATGTGATGCACTTTTAATAGTTGACTTTACTGCAAAATCGCGGAAGTTGAAGCTCCGGTATTTTAAAATCAGAACGAAGAATCTTGCTGAACGTATACAATCAAAGAAGAAGTTGAGAGAGAGAAAATGAGAGAGAAGACCTGTTTCCGGATACTAACCTGAATGTCGGAGAGGGTTGCTCTTGAATGGTGACTGAGACGGCACACCATATCGCCAGTATCACCATAATCGTACGAGTGACAGCGGAATGGTGAATTCAAGCACAGGTCACGACACTCGTCAATGTTCGCAATGTCTTGATAGACAGAGTCAACAGTCTTGAGAATGCGACCGTTAATTTTCTTAAAATCGCACAACTTTGATGGTTCGTTCACGCAATGATTTTCCAAGTAATCCACTCCTTTCACCACCTCCAATGCACCAGATCCGGCCACTGTTAATCTATCCATGTCCGAGAGTTCGCACTCTTTCGTTGCGTTCACATAGTTTGCTGATCTGCAAAAAAAGAAAAGGAACAATTACTATTTGAATTCTCCACAAACAGGATATTGGAATTCAGATAAAGAAAACTTGTATATATATATATATTCAAAGTCACGCACATCCTTTATGTATAAAAAATTACAGAATTATCATTTATTCTGAAAATTGTCCCCTCGTTTCATTTCTTGCCTTTCCTGTCCAGGCTCTCAATTGTAAAGATTCCATTATTCGTTCACTATAATCTCTTGATTATAAGCAATCTTCCTTTTTTTTTTTGTCAAGAGTCGATTAATCTTTAAAAACGATATAGAAAAGACATTTTGGACATGAAAAATGATAAAAGAGGAATTTTTACCTTGTTGAGCAATTTAATATTTAATTAAAGTCATTAATTATTCTAGATTGATTCTCAAAAGACAGGGCAATGGGAAAAAAATTTATTTGAAACAACCAAATCTTGATGAAGAAATAAATAAATTCGGAATATTTTTCCCTAAGCGGGGGAAGGGTAAAAATTAAAGAAGAGTATTATTACACTGAAGGAAAAAGCAATTAGTCCACTGTAAAGTAAAATCCGTTTGTTTAATTCGTCAATGGGATTTCTTGGCCGAGTCTAATTTGCAAAATCGTGCACGCCAAGCAAAACATGTTTGTCGCGTTCAAAAACCTCTAATGCAAATGTATTACGACAGTTTTGTTCACTGTGATGTGAGTGCGCGCACGTATCGCGTGTTTCAGGTTAAAAGCTCGCGTGCATCTCGTGATTCAGAAAGGAAACAAAAAAATTAGAAGAAAATCAATTCGCAATCGAGCGATATATACTTTTATCAAAAATCCGGTTCGTTTTCTTTACAATCCCGATATAAAATGACATAATGGGATTTAAAAATACTGGCAGTCTACTCATTTTATTTTTGTTTCTGTATTTCATTTTATTCCTCTGTATCTAATCTTGCAATAATAAATTTCTGATATAGAAACTAATTAAAAGTAGGTTGAGAATAATTTAGAACTGTCGCTTCCTTAATTGCAACTAATCACAGAAAATAGTCATTATTACTGACAAGATGCCGGATGTTAGTCGCTCTATCAACAAATGAGCGTAATTTGTTTATCGTTGGCAAACGTACGCTTCTTCGAGACTCGTTTCAGAGTTGTTTCTAATTCTTGTTTGTCATCCCACGCTCTTTGGTGGTCCTTTTTTCCCCTATTTATTATAAAATCGGAAGAAATCATGAACATTTTGGCACGCATGAATATTTAACAAATATTATTTGACATAAAGTCATTTAACATAAATTTCATTTGACATAAAATTCATTTGACATAAAATTCATTAAAAATAAATATCATTTGACATAAAAAATTCCATTGGACATAATATTCATTTAACATAAATTTAATTTGACATAAAACACATTTAACATAATCCCCATTTGACATAAAAATCACTTGACAGAAATTTCCTTTGACATAGAAATATTGTCGCAAATTTTAAAAGTAACCAATCAGATAATAAGAAAAAAATTGTGATTGGTCAATTATAAAATTGGTGCCGATATTTTTATGTCAAATGAAATTTACGTTATTTGAATTTCATGTCAAATGACATTTATGTCAAATTAATTTCATGTCAAATGACATTTATGTCAAATTAATTTCATGTCAAATGACATTTATGTCAAATTAATATTATGTCCAGTGGTATTTATGTTAAATGATTTTATGTCAAAAAAATTTGTGGAATATTCATGCGAGCGAGAATATTCAATTTTATTTTCAGAGTACTTGCATTATTTAATTTTTTTCCAATCGTGTGGAATGTGGGAGGGAGGAAATTGCGTTTTGCAATTACTTTCGACCGCAGGTTTATTACTTACCAGCAATCACGCGTGGTTAGTTGAGGACTAAACGGAACTAATCAGAGAACAATCGAGAAGACGCTAATTCTTCTCTGAGTTCAGTAGGAGTCGCGAAGATCTTAGCAACCCACGGAGGCTGTTAAGGCAAGAAGCTCGCTCACGAACTGACAATTTTGCTCGTGACCAGTTTCACGCGATCTAGTCAATAATTTTCTCTGATTTATTGGAGATACTTTCAACTCGAATATTTGCGAGTGTGCATAAATGTGTAGAAGTTTAACGTTTTCCATACAGCTACTGCAATTTTGCCATATTACGAATTCATTTATCATATTTAATTAATTTACTATGCTCCCTAAAGGGAGGTTTTTCCTTCTATCGAAATGAAAATGCATATCAGATAAGTCAGATGTTCTGTCTCTTTTTTTCCCCCTCAACGTCATCATCATCATCAGTTCTTTAAGTCGCGAGAATCTGGACAAAAATTTATTCCGCGTCGCTCTATCGATTTAGGATTATATTATATGCTTTAAGACGTGAATAATATTCATGAACGCGCCGTTATGATTTCAATATATTTTCATTCGCGAAGAAGTCGAAAAATCACCGCGAGTTTTATACCGTTTCCCAATAAATTGAATCGCATAATCCACTATCTATTTGCGGTTTTTTTTTTTTTTTAGGAATATTCTTTTCTCAGGACTATATATCAATGACACTTGAGTAAATTGGTCTTGATTCATCGTTTATATTTTCATGTTGAGCGAAATTTGATCGTTGAATCTCGAAATGATATGAGTGTCTGATTGTGAGAGTTATTTGATCTTAATTTATTCTTAAGAATATTCCCAATTTTCTGCAGGGGAAATGAGAAAAAATTATCTGCAGTAGTTGCTTAAGCAGCTTCAAGTAGTAATTGTTGTTATTAAAAGAAATTACCAAAAATGATAGCTTTCTTCAGTGGTAGATTTAATTAGTATTAGTTTCAATTAGTAGCAGATCAATCCAATTCGTACGATAGCTTCAATTAGTGATAATTATAATCAGTGATAGCTTCAGTCAGTGATAACTCCGATTAGTATTAGTTATAATGAATTACAGCTTTCAGTGATAACTCTGATTCGTATTAGTTTTATAATCAATTAGTGATAGTCATAATCAGTACTTCAAACAATATTAGTTATAATCAATCATGGTTGCAATCAGTGATTTAATGAGTAGAATTAGTAGTGGTTTTTTAAAAATATATTAGCTTCAAGTAGTAAAAATAAAAATCATCAATTTGGAGATTTCATCAGTAGCTTCAGACATTTATGTTCACAAACACTGATATTTTCAGTAATTGATAGTCATCATAGGTGTTAGTTTCAATTAGTAACATTTTCAATCAGCGATAACATCAATCAGTGTTAGCTTCAATCAGTTACTTCAAGTCACTTACCAAAAGTGATAAATTCATCGCACTGAACATTAATTTAATGTTAAATTTTACAACTATCGGGTATTAATCATGTTAACTGATTGTTGAAATGTACTTGTAATCTGATAAATTTGAAGAAGGTCAGGAAAGTGGGATAACTGTAAAAGCATCAACTGCAAACATTTTATAAAAGGTACGCGCATTTCGAGCATCCTGCAAATTTCAAGACATTCTCTTGGATTTTACTGTTTCTCACGTTTCTCATGAATAACGTATTATAACGTTTCTACGCTGAGAAAAAATTCATTGATTCAATCTGCTCGATTGAATTATAAAATATGTGCTTTAGAAAATCATGATTCGTTTACATTAAATGCATTTTTCTCTCATTGGATTAAAAAATCTCAAACTTCTTATTTTTCATATTTTTCGACTTTCAAGGCCACCCC
>JUFY01023569.1:0-23281 GCA_001855655.1 Leptopilina clavipes | reverse complement strand
AGAATATATGTTTTTTGCAGTAATAACAAAAAATTGTTAATTGCAAAAATCATTTATTTAAAAATTTCAATATATTAAAATATGACTAATTATTTAATTATTATATATGAATAAAGTTTATACATATAAACATATTGAATATTGACAACATATTAAAAAAAAATTTTTTTATAAAAAATAAAATACCTTTTTAATGTAGCTTTAGTCCATTAACACTTTTAATCTATTTTTTATCCATAATTTCACAAAAATTTTCACACGAAAAGTTTTACAAAAATTCACAAAATCACGTTGTGCCCTGACACTTTCCATTTTACATTATTTCCCCCTCCCATGTCTTTCTGCGTTGAGATACAAAAGAAAACTGAATAAGAATTTGACTTGTCAAAAATGCCAACGCTCCCCACCAATTAAACTGCCTATGCGTAAAAGTACAATTTAATAGGTACACATGTGCAGAAGTGCCATTAAATATCTACACATGCGCAGTAGTATACAGTCTAACTTACACATGCGCAGAACTGTAATTTAATAGGTACACATGCGCAGTTGGGTACAGTGTAACTTGTACATGCGCTGAAGTGTAATTACTTTAATCACCTTTATTTGTTTTAAATAAAAAAAATTTTTTTTAAGTAATTATTTATTTGTTAATAAGCAATTATAATCAGTTATTTGATTCAAATAATTTTCTTTATTTTTAAAGAGAAAATAAATTTTTGTTTATATACCAATATGCGAATTTAATGTTTTTAATATATTTAATTAATAATTTAATATATTGTTTATATGTTTATTTATTATTATTTTTTTATCTCCCTTGTTCTGGATTCAGCTTTAATGACATGTTGTATTTCGAAATTTTCTCTCGGCAATTGGCATTACTGCTAACACGCTGTTTTCTACTTCACGCGACTCGACACTCGATTTTTATTTAAATTGTAGACTCTGCCTTAGTTTACGTCACTGCCTAAGAAATTAAAATTTAATTAGTGAGAAGAGAAAATAATAAATATATATTATTATATTATTGACGCAGTACTATTATTGTGGTTTTATTACTCTGACAAATTCTTCAGAATTTTGATAATTGGTTCTCCTTTATTACACGATTCTATTGTATTATTTTGCAAGTATGAACCTGTCTCAAGCTAAATTATAGAAATTTTATATTCAAAGCTGACTAATAACAATATTAAAGGTCACTCCTTATCTGTGACGTATTTCTATTATTTTTTATAACTATATCGGGTGTTTCACACAATAATACATACATACATATACCCACCTGTTCACTTGTGAAAATTAAAATATAATTAAATGAAAATTCAAGTTTCCATTTTACACTGATGAGTTTTATCGTCAGTCTTTATCTATATTGTCTTTTAATTCCACGTGCAATTATCATTTTGAATTAATATTGAAAAATCATTATTTTTTTATAAGTAATTATTTATTAATATTAATTCCATCAATTTAAAAATGACAATCAAAATATTGAGTTTTTAATATTAAAAAAGTTTATCATTTTGAAGGAAAGAGAGAAAGAGAAAATTTGTAATTTTTATAAAATTATAGGTATATATAAAAATTTATATATTCTTATATTAATATTAATATAATATAATTATTTTATAAAATTTCTTAATGAGGGTTTAGGGATTAAGTCCCCCCGCTGGGGACCCTACGCTTCAGCGCTCAAGTCCGGGCCTCAGTTCGGTTGTGTATCTAGTAGTAGAGAAATGACACTTCCCCTGATGGGAGCGAATTGATAATCGCCCTAAGAGGTATTTAGTTTTGGCGATAAGGAAAAGATTTAAGATAATTTTTGATCGTAGTCAGTATTATGTATACATGTTGGGTATATTTGACCAAGTGAATTATGAGCCATTGAGTAATCGAGTTATACGTCGTTAGGGCAGCAATATTATTCAGCGATAACTGCTGCACTCCATTCTCATTATTCTAACATTTGACCATAAAAGAAGACAATGGTCTCGCTGTGCATACAATACACGTATACACACACGGATGCATACAAATGTACGAGCCCACAATACAAAGCGGTGAAGGTTTCGGAGGGTAAATGGGAAAAAAATCTTTTGATTTCCCTGACAAATTATACGAGATTTACGACAAGATCACGATCCTGTCGTATTACCCTTAGGCGTGTCTGTGCATTTGATGAATTATGACTGTACATAACGTCGCACAATTTCTAAGCGGGGGTAACTCCAATGAATGTCAAACGGACAATAAAATTCATTCATCCATGACAAGAGCAGCGTGAAAATGATATCTATTAAGTTATCTTTCTTTCATTAATAGTTCATGGTTAGGTCTTAATTAGAAGTGCTCATGTCGAGCGAGAAGAATTATTAGGAAAAAAAATGCGCTAATCAAATGTGACATTTATTGATTTGCAGTTATACGTATTTTCGAATAGAATAATTACTGGAAAAGTCAAAAAATATTTAAAGTATTCAAAATTGATGAAGCGAAAATTAATGGTACCAATAGTAAATGATAGCATTACCAAATGATAGAAAATATTAATGTGACCAATAATCAATGGTGCTAATAATTAATGGTACTGGCAAACATGGATGTAAAAAATTTTGTTAAAAAATTATTCAAGTTATTAATTTATTTATCTCACTTTAAAATTTTTGGTATTCTGATACGGGCGGGTGGGGACGCTGGCTATTAAAAGTTAATTAAAAAGATTCCTTACACGGACACCTCTCTTTTTCTCTCTTTCCTTCTCCCAATCACTCTTTATTTCTTGACATTAAAAAATTATTTTACTTATGACTTTTGTATACGACTTTTTTCAAACTTTTGGTTTTCCGATACTACCGATTATCAATTATACAAAAAATTAATGGTTCCAATTATCAAGGGTACCAATGGTCATTGATGGCAACAATCAGTGTTATCTGATATGGTAGACTTACCATGATGAGCAGCAATGATTGGTAGCAATCGTACCAAAAATTAATGGTATCAGTGATGAATTGTGAAATAATTTATCAAAAAAAATTTTTTAAGAATTTTCTGTCTACTCACTCTGAAGCTTCTTTTATCCTTTGCAAAGCAAGAAGAGCTGCTGATGAGGAGACAAATACGGGATCAGGTGGTTCCATGACGAAAACGGACACCTCTCTTTCTCTCTCCCTGTCTCGTCTCTCCCGTTCCTTCTCCCGATCCCGCGAGTCTCTCACTCGTGCATTTCGATCTCTGTCATGTTGCCTGTCTCTCTCGCACTCTCGCTCTCTCTCATTTCGCGTTTGATCTCTATCTCGCTCCCTTTCTCGATCTTGATCTCGTTCGCGAACGATATCTGCCAACGGCAGAGCTGAAGATACTGAAACAAAAAAAAGAGAACAGTTTTTATATCTGAAAAGAAAGTGAATTTTTTTCCGCTCCTCCGATTATGGATCGTTTATTTTTATTTATTATTTTTTTTTTTGTCATTTCACGATCGATGATGATTTATCATCATATATGAAAAGGGGGCATTTACAACATTAAGCAATGCATGAGATCTCAAGTGAAGGATTTATAAAATCAATTAAAGCGAAAAGATAAGATTATTTTTTCTTCTCTCCTTTTTCAATAATTAATACTGTAAGTTATTGTTTGTTTCAGAATTGTGTATATATCCAATTATTTTCTTTGAAAAATAATACGTTTTGTGATTCAATAGACATTCGCAATTTACAATTACTATTTAATTTTTTTTTTCTTTTCTTTTTTTGCTTTTCAAGTAACAATGTCGTTTTTAATTATCGAAAATTTATTAATGTTTGTGTTTCGTGTCGCAATTGAACAAAGTGATTCATATGTCGATTATCGCTTTTCATAGGCATGCTACTGTATTATTATCTATCGAATGGATCTCTAATAAATTCTCTGCTCGTATATGTCAAGGATAAGGTGGAACGAAACGAGTTGAATCGACGTATCGATAAAACCGCGCCACTACTTCCCTAACGAAGACTCCCAAGTTTTCTCACAATCCTTGAGCGAGAATTTCACAAGAATCGCTCAATTGTTTGGAAATTCAATGATTGTGGAGCAGAACCAATCAAGGTCAAATTCGCCAAGAATGCGCTCAGCCACAGTTTTTAATTGTCATTGCATTTCTAGTATTATGTATCTGCTTTTTATATACTTCTCATCGTTGACTAAAATATTCGATAAAAACAGTTCAAGACAGTATGTGATTTTAATATTATTATTATTATTATTATTTTCTGCAGTTATTTGCCAGCGATTTGAATGATTAATGGTACCAATGATGAATAGTACTGCTGATCATCGCAACCATCGTCAGTATACCATATATGGTACCAATGATCATTGAAAGCAATGTTTATTGTAGTATTTACTTGTACTATTGAATAACAGTAGGATTTATGATTGATAATGATTATCAATGATTAATGTTGATGGTGATCTTTGGTACCAATGATTAATGGTACTATGAAATAATGGTACCAACGAATACTGGTAACAAGGATTAATTGTACCAAGAATTATTAGTACCAAGGATTAATTGTACTAAGGATTAATGGTGCAAAGGATTAATTGAACTGTGAAATAATGGTACCAGGGAATAATGGTACTAGGGTTTAATGGTACCAACAATTAATGTCACCAATAATCAGTACTTGAAATTTTTAATTGTACCAATTATTCATTATCGTTCCAATGATGAATGGTATTGAAGAATCCTACCAACAATTAATGGTACAAAAATATTAATAATAGTAACGATAATAATAATAAAAATAATAATTATTATTATAGTATACATGGCGAACAGCAGTGCAATTTGTCTAAATCGCGTTTAAACACAGTTGTTAAAGAAACGGTCACGCTTCGTGTGAATTGTAGATAATTACACCAAGTTGGGTCTGCAAATTTGTTTTCTAACCCGATGTAAATTAAGGATACACTCTAGGGAGTTGGGAGGATTTATATAGAGACGACACCATAATGAATGCCTAGCTCCAGTCCTGTGACGTGTGAAAAAGATAAAGGTTTCTCATTTACGGTCAAGTTGTCGCATACTATTGCCGTGTCATTTTCTCTTTTCTTTTATTTTTATTAGATGCAAGCAAATGTAAAAACTATTTATGGACCCGTATCCCAGGGGTCCATGGGAAAAGATATACAATTTCATAATATGAATAATATAATGACCTCAGGATATTCCTTGTACATCTGTTTTACAACTTGTTCGCTCTGACCTTCTGAATTTTCTTAATCATCCAACTGAAGTTTAATTAATTAATTATTCAATTAATTATCATCACAAAAAAATTTTGTTAAAAATAATTATTTTCAGAAATTTTTTAAATTTTAATCTATAATTTTTATTTTGGATATATTTGTTTTAATTTCAAATTTTTTCTTCTGATGATTTTAGTATTTTTTCTCTAACTGTAAAATTGTTCATCTGTAGATTCCAGAAGTATTGAGCGATGCATCATTTAATAAGCGGGTAATTTATTAAAGATTGTAATGCATCGAGACTGGGACTAATAATCTTATTAAATTTACACGCACTTAAATAGCACGCGATATGTTTCGCCCCTCTAAAGTACATGGTAGCAAACCTATTCAAGAATTAATAATTACGAGTCGATATTGCACACCGGGATTCACTAATCTTCATTTTCGTTCATTTCAAAAAAAAAAGTCGGAAACTTAATTGAAAACTTGCATCTAACGAGAGTTGTTCCACGATGCGGGTGGCTTATCTACAAAACACGAACGGACATTTGCGAAAGCGCCTTGTAGAAACTTAACTGTGACCACTCACGCAGCTCTTTTTCTTTTTTTTTTCAACGATGAGCATGTAACCTACCGCCGCAAGTTAATCTCATCCCCGGAGTAGATTATTGCGATATAATAAGCCAATAAATAAACAAGGCCAGGGTGAAAGATCGTCCCTTTCAAATACATCGATATTGATCGAAGACACATTTCGATAATTTTGATACTGCACTTTGTTACATACTTGAAAAAAATCAATCATATATATCCTACACCCAACACTCATTTATATCACTGTCAGAAATGAATTTCGATTTAAAAAATGAAGCACTGTCAATACTTTCAATACTTTCTCTCATGGGGTTTTTCTCTTTAAATTGAAAAAAGGAGACAAAAATTGTGATTAATATTTAACACACATCTTTCAGATATATTTACAAGTAAATATTTATTTCAAAGAGAAGATCAAAAGGAAGTTTCAGTAAAATTTCCATCTTTTGTGGTTTGTTGCCACTGAAAGGACTTTAATCCGTTGAAAAGTGTCTCGAGAGGGATTTTCACAATACCTATATATCAATATCACGGGATTATTTACCCAATATCGTGACAGTTGCGTGGGCAGTTGGTAAAATTTATTGTTTAACAGCAGCCGAACAAGATATACTTTTACCAGAGCGTGTAGGTGTCAGACTGTGATCATAAAACGTCATCGAGATTGAATCAAGCGGAGGTAGATAAACAATTGAAAATTCGATATGTGAGTTACGCGGTGGGTGGATATGTGTCGCGATTTCTTGTTTTGAGAAAATTGCTCAATTTCACACAACTCTCTCTCTCTCTCTCTCTTTGACTCGAAAATCCCTTGACGCTCGCTGTTGACACGTTGTATATATTATTCTTGAACTGAACTCAATGCAAGAACGTAATGCCATCGATAAGTACTTCCTGGAAGTAGATTTACCTGCGTGAGTAGTGTGACATTAATCTTTCGAGTTGCGCACACGCATAATATATGTTTATTCCGAACAATGAACTATTTGATAAATATCGTCATGATACAGATGCAAATTTCAGGTGATGAAAAATTATCTCTTTGTTTGGCACTCAATTACTGGAGATTTATCACTCATCTGGTTGTCTCGTGCTCACTAATTGTTATCCGGGTATAATTGCCTTCCAATGACAGTCAATGGTACCAATGAGTAATCGTGACCAATCGTGCCAATAATCAACGATACCAGTAAATAATAGTGGCAATGATTTTCTTGCAGAAATAATTAATGGTACTGATAAAAAATATTACTGATATTTACTGGTATCAATGATAATAATTGGTTTCATGATATTCAGTGGTACCAAGATAAGCAGTGGTATAGTAATATTCAATGGTACCAATGAGTAATGGTTCTCATAACCCATGGTACCAATAGTGAATGGTACCATGGGTTATTAATGGGATTATTAATGGTAACAATAGTGAATGGTACCATGGGTTATTAATGGGATTATTAATGGTAACAATAATCATTACAAATAATTAATATTATTTATCAGTGGTACCAACGATTAATGGTGCTAGTAAATGGTACCAAGCAAATGGTGCTACAAATGGTACCGAGTAATACTGGTACCATTGATTAATGGTAATAATAATGGTACAATTGATCGGTGGTACCAACGATTAATGGTGCTAAAAATGGTACCAAGCAAATGGTGCTACAAATGGTACCGAGTAATACTGGTACCATTGATTAATGGTAATAATAATGGTACAATTGATCGGTGGTACCAACGATTAATGGTCCCAATAAGCAGTTTCACCAATAAATTATGGTAACATTGATAAATACTATCAATAATTAATAGAACCAATAATCAATAGTGTTAATAATTAATAATACCAATAACTAGTGTCAACAATTGACAATGGTACCAATAAATAAAGGTACCATTAATATTAATAGTAGATTAATAGTAAAATCGATCATTGGTACCAATTATTAGTGGCACTAGCAATTTATGGTACTAGTAAACAGTAATACTAGTAATCAGTAAGAATTTAAAAATAAACACTTGCCAGTAAAAAAATACTGCAGATAAAAGAGAAAAAAAATTGAACAGTTGTAAAAAATAATACGAAAAGATATAAAATGGCTGTTTTATAGTTTGTAAAAGAGCTCCTAAATTTTTCAAAGCCCGAAGGGAGTAGAGACCAATTTTTTTTTCTTGTGATCCTCCTTCTTCTTCTCTCTCTCTCGCCGTCTCTTCTTTTTAGTTCTGGGTATTATACTTTATGTAAATTAATCACGAGGCGCTTTGCGTGCTTCTTTTCAGTGCTTCCCATAATCGCTCTCGTCAGTTGCATGCTCTTTTAACATCATGAAAATGAAACTGGGCTACTTTTAAAAGACAATATTGTAGCTCATCAACTCGTAATCGCTTCTAAATAAGTGTGGCCTGAAGCCAAGCAACACGAAAATGATGAGCTAAACGACAAGATGTTGATGTTGCCCACAGGCGACCTTTTACTAATTTCTTCTTCAAGATTTGCAAAATATGAATAGAATGAAATGAAAATATTTTTCAAGACCGATTGAAAAAAAGTGAGAGGACGACAATGTCGGCGCATCAAAACTTAAGAATCGTTTTACGATCAATTACAAGAAAACAATAGATACATATCACATTTGCATATGTACTCTCCGTTCGGGGTGGGGGATCCTGAATGCAAGCAAATAGCCCCTATAACTAATTATATTTAATTACCATTGCAGCAAAGAGTGCCTAATCAGATCTTATCTCAATAAGTATATATAAGCAGACAGACAAATCCAACTGGAAAATGAGATATCTTTACGATCGTTGTATGAACGTATTTAATTACTCGTTTTATATATATCCCCCTCAAAGTGATTGTGGAACCAAGCAATAATAGCACATAGTATAATGAGATATTTTATCGATAAAATGATACTGTATTCATTTGTCAAAGCAATCTCGAATGGAATCATTAAATCTATAATGAAATCAATATAGTTAGATGCTAACTAACTTTCAGTTTATGTTCAAGAAAAAAATTTACACAAATTCATTAGGCAATTTTATTCCCCGTTCTCTGTTTTATCGATTTAAAAAAAAAAAATTCGGATCGAATTGAATTTTTTTACTCACTTGTTTTGGGTAAAAAAAGAAGTAAAAATTTTTATTTAGGTTGGAAATAACAATTATTAGTAGTCTTTCCCATGGCATTAAGCAAAGAATTTTTTTGCCCAAGGGAAAATTAATAGCTTCTGAGGACAATGCACCTGTGTTTCTGAAATTCGAGACAGTTGTCTGAGGCACTTGTCAAGGTCAACTGGTATGAATACCACAAAGGGCGCAGCTCCATTCAATGTTCCCTACATTCAAAGCAGTGCAGGATGTTCAGTCAATTTTTTACTTTAACAGGGTACCCACAAGTCAGGAAAAAATTTTTCTTGTTAGAGAAATTTAGGAAAATGATCAAATCAATTTGAAAATGGAATTTGGAAAAAGGAATTTATTAACTATATACTAAAATTTTTGTCAGGGAATTGGAAAAACTGATTCCTGTGACAACTCTGCTTTAGAAAAACTATTTTTTCATTTTTCCTTTATTACAAAATGGTATAATTTTTGTAGGGGATGGAAAAAAATTTCTTTTGCAAAAGATTAAAATACAAGTTTTATGTACTAATCGGTACGACGTTGTATGAGCAAAAAGTGGAAGTAAAATACAACTTGAGACGAGAATTCAAGAGTCCGGTGATTTACCGTCCTTTGGAGGACATGGTACGCGCACCATGTGCAAGCACGCACGTTTCTTTCGCTGAGAGTTCATTTCTGGAGTTATGACATTACACTGCATTTAGTGAAGATACGATCTTAAAATCCAGAAACACGAAGAGCTTGACCATTGGCCATTAGTATCGGTGTTCTCACGCCTCTTGCGGAGCCTGATGCACACTTTACGGGAATTACATATTGCTCAGATATCGTTACAATTCATCTCTCTCTCTCACACTGTTACGCAACGCTTTCGCTATTTATAGGCTCCAATGGAAAAAATCCCACTAAATATTATTTCAACCATCTTTAAAAATTTTCTTAATTTTTATTTTTTCTTATTATCAAGTTCTATATAGAAGGGAAAATGGAAAATAATGAATAAAACTACTTTCGTTTCGTGAATAATGTGAGATAAAATCTTTAGTGCGACTTGAGTTCATAAAATGATATTTCGCGTCGATATTTTCCTGTCTGTATAAAAGTTTCTGTCTCCCCCTTTGAAGTGCGTGCGGATGAGCATAAGCCACACGAGGTGCTCTTTCTCGGGCTCCATTTCAATGAAACGAAGGTGTATAAATTGTCCAAGTGGGGCGGGACGCTGGAGGTGCCGATACTCGATAAATCTATCGGAGAGAAAGAGAGAGACGAGGCAAAGTCTACTCGGCCATGCGAGTCGCGATATACGCCACACGTTTTCTTGATACGTTGCTCATCCATGCGCAAGGGTTTTTTTTTACGTTCACCTGTGTGTATATTTTCACCACTACACACAGGGAGTACTTTCTTGCGTCAAGTGCCGATACTCCGATGAGCGCGCGTGCTACTCTCGCAGGCTCCAATCCCGTAACGATTGCCACAGCATCCTTTGCAGAATTCCCGCTATCGATGCCTATTAAGTAACTATTATTTAAATCCACACTTGGCGGTTGATTCTGTTTAGGAAAATGGAAGAATACTTTGAACCATCTACAATAGAGGGAATATTTATCGTCTTTGACGAGAAAAATCAATTACTGGTTCAATACTGGTACCAATGATTGATGGTGACAAAGAATACAGGTACCAATGATTGCTGGTGCCAAAGAATTCTGGTTCAATACTGGTACCAAAGAATACTGGTACCAATGATTGATGGTGCCAAAGAATTCTGGTTCAATACTGGTACCAAATAATAATGGTACCAATGATTGATGGTGCCAAAGAATTCTGGTACCAATGATTGATGGTGCCAAAGAATTCTGGTTCAATACTGGTACCAAATAAGAATGGTACCAATGATTGATGGTGCCAAAGAATACTGGTACCAATGGTTGATGGTGCCAAAGAACTCTGGTTCAATACTAGTTCCAAAGAATACTAGTACCAATGATTGATGGTGCCAAAGAATACTGGTACCAATGGTTGATGGTGGCAAATAATTCTGGTTCAATACTGGTTCCAAAGAATACTGGTACCAATGATTGATGGTGCCAAAGAATTCTGGTTCAATACTGGTACCAAAGAATACTGGTACCAATGATTGATGGTGCCAAAGAATACTGGTACCAATGGTTGATGGTGGCAAAGAATTCTGGTTCAATACTGGTTCCAAAGAATACTGGTACCAATGATTGATGGTGCCAAAAAATTCTGGTTCAATACTGGTACCAAAGAATACTGGTACCAATGATTGATGGTGACAAAGAATACTGGTACCAATGATTGATGGTGCCAAAGAATAATGGTATCACAGAATACTGGAACCAATGGTTGATGGTGCAGAAGAATTCTGGTATAATTCATTAATGATGTCAATGATATCGATGATAATTAATTCTACCTACAATCAGCGCTCCTACAGATAGATTCCCCAGACCAAATAATTCACACAACTGTATGTCGACTATAAATCAATTTCACAGCGTTAAAGAAAGAAAAATTGTTTCACACAATATTGTATAAGGCGCCAAAAGAGGGAATTAATTATTTATTTATCATCTCTCATGGTCCATGTAGAAGTTGTCTCTATAAACTTTTGAAATTTTGCCTACACGTTCATGCCTACACCGTTAACATACATAAACATTGAAGATTGTCACAAAGATGTTGAATCTTTGGACATGAAGAAGGCGTTATATTCTGGATAACCTGATGTTCACTTTGCCCTTTTTATATAAAAAGAATAGATACATACACAAATACGCGAGATTTTCAATGGTTAGCTAATAAATCTGCAAATTTTTCGTCGTCGCCACCTCCACTTCTTGCAACTTTACTTTTTGCCCAGCTGACGTGGATATTTTTCTTTTTTTGTCTTTTTTCCATCATTCTCTCCCGCGCGCTATAGTTGGGTAAAAAGCGCCGATTACATGGATAATAAATTAACGCACACGACCTTATCGTACCTTATAATTCATCATGCTGTTACGATGGGGCTTATAACGTACCCTTTGGACGCGCGGATTCGACTCTTGATCTCGTAAAATCCCCAGGTGTAACGGCACTTGTTCATTTGCCGCGCACGTGTAATCTATGCGGAGAGGGAAAAAGCGGAACTTCCTGTTTGATGATTAAACAATAATTTTTGCAACATTAGGAAAATTTCTTTCATTAACTCCTTGGAATATTAATTTACTAATAATATTATAATATTATAATAATATTATAATTTATTAATAAATAATAAAATGAGAAAATTATAAGAAAATAATAACTCTAAAAATATGAGTTAATCAAGAGTGAAACAAAGGAGTTAAACATTAACTCCATGGAGAGTTATTTCACCATTACATATAGTTATAGAGTTAATGTAGAGGAGTCGAATTTTAACGTCTTTAAATTTTAATCCCTTCGTTTCAACTCCAAAAGCGTGGGAATTAAAATCCAACTCCCTTTTTTTACAGTGTAGTGTTTAGTAATATTCTCTTTGGAGTTAAAATTACACTCCGTAACATTAACTCTGAATTTCACAACAAATATCCATAAGTTTTATAATTGCCTATAATCTCAAGGGGGAGTATTTTCCACCTTTTTTCAAATCTAGGAGTGAAATAATACTCAATAATACTCCCCTTTGGAGTCGATTTGAAACTTCAGGGCTTATTTATTCATCTGTAAGGGAATATTGGGACCGTTTGACCTTTTTAAAAAGCAGGATGTTGAAAAGTTACAAATGGTATCCGTTATACATAAAGCATTGACGGAAATCCATATGGTGAGCATTGAAGAGGTTGGCAATAACGCCAAAACAGTAAGCAGCACTTGAGGCGGGAAAATAACGAGCTTGTGGACCCGCAAAGGATAGCAGCTGCCATTATATCCAAAGACAGAAGTCCCTATGCGCAATGCGTCGGCTATTTCAGTTCATTAGGTACCATGCTATATCTACTAAAATATTGATCGGCTACCAGTTGCCGTGTGTGCAAAACACAAACACACATACTTAAACTGAAAGATTCCGCGAATCACGGAAACGAATTTGTTATGGTGAATATACCTTGTCTAAGCAGGTACTGGTGTTTTTATTGGTTAATGCCGTGTACGGTATTTATAAGAAGTCCATATGCTTAATATATTATATGAGGTCGAAAGCGTGCCTAAGATATATTCCATTTAGCTAACAAGGTGTGCAATATGGATATGCGAACCGGGGTAATTAATTAGCGGATCGTCCACGCGAGTAACGCTCTATAATCGATGCGGTTGAATTTACTATACACAAATAATTATATTATCCAATACGTGAGTTTTGTCCCGCAAAGTATGCCTCTTTAAGGGATAAATGAAAATTAATCAAGGCGAGATTGTAAATTATGAGCGCGCGCAGGTGTATTTACAATCAATCGGGGAAAGTTGAGGAAAATGCGGAAGTTGATCTACACATTTCCATAGCGCTTGTTCTAATAGTTTAATTATCCTTCTCGTATAATAAATTTCACAAAAAATGTCATAAACACCTTTACCAATTTTTTTTTCTCGTCAGGTGTTTCGATTTATGCCCCAGATTCAATAAATTATTTGATTTAAATTCTAATATATCCAAACGTATTAAAATCGAAGAAAAAAGTGATAGTAATACCAACAACAGATGATACCATTAAAAAAGTCTATTACTGATTGACAGTGACCAGGATCAATGCTATCAGTATTTGTACTAATGATTGAAAGTATAAGTAGGTACCAGTGATTAATCGTATCATTAATAATTGGTACCATAGTTTGTAGGTATTACTGATCACTGGTTCAACTGGTACCACTAGTAACTGTTACCAATATTTATTAGTTACTACTGGTACCAGTTGAACCAGTGATAAGTAATACCTACAAACTATGGTACCAGTTGAACCAGTGATCAGTAATACCTACAAACTATGGTACCAATTATTAATGGTATGATTAATCACTGGTACAACTGGTACCACTAGTAACTGTTACCAATATTTATTGGTTATAGTGGTACCAGTTGAACCAGTGATCAGTAATACCTACAAACTATGATACCAATTATTAATGGTACGATTAATCACTGGTACAACTGGTACCACTAGTAACTGTCACCAATATTTATTAGTTACTAGTGGTACCAGTTGAACCAGTGATCAGTAATGCCTACAAACTATGGTACTAATTATTAATGCTATGATTAATCACTGGTACAACTACCACTAGTAACTATTACCAATATTTTTAGTTACTAGTGGTACCAGTTGTACTAGTAATCAGTAATACCGTCTATATATGGTACCAATTATTAATGGTACGATTAATCACTGGTACCAGTAAAACATACTAAAAATAAATACAACGAACGAAAGATTTCCTTTTAAGGCCATTTTAAAATCGTTTCGATTTTTTCTATTGAGCTGCAATGGAAAAATCGCAACGACTTTGACATGCCCTTAAACATAATATTTCACAACAATTATTAAATAATTAATTCCCGTTCTAAATAAAATATTATACTTAAAATCATACTTATAGTTTTGTCTAAACCACTTCTCAAACAGGGATTCCATTTCCCTGAATATTTAATTCCCTCACTCATAGCATGAATTTCAAGGAATTCTCGCGTGAGAACTTCAAGATTCGACTCACCTGCAACAGAAAAAAAGTGAAGACAAATTACTCAATTATAAAAGGGGGTAATATATATTTAATTAGATATAATAATATTAATAATCGCAAAAGTGAGACTTTCGAATATTATAGTGGGGAAAAAAGTATTTTGACTTTTTTTCTTTTCTCTCTTTTGCATATCACACGGCAAGAATGTCGGAGGTCGTGTCGAGTGTTTTAATTGCACGCTATGAATACTATTAGTAATAGAAATCCTGTATCTTAGGAATCACGTGTGTTAATCCATTTCGACCTTCGCTTCTATAACTGGCAAGTATGTATTAGGCCGTGACCGTGGCCGACGTTTATATGCATAAATTCTCTGTGCGGAATAAATTATCGTGAGAGAAGTTTGTGTGTGCGAAAGGGAGGACGAGTACTCGACATGATCGAAGGCAAAATGTATGGCTTGCTTTCATAAATATATCTATATATAAATATATATATATGTATATATGTATGTATAAAGAAAGTTGGTATAAGTGTATATATATGAAAATTTCCCAGGGCGTGGGCGAAGTGTGAATAACGCTCGCGCAATGCTGCGTTTCGTTTCGTTTATCCCGCAGGCCGACCGCAAAAACGTTATATGCTTTACGAGTTGGCGGCAAACGCGCTATGTTCAAGTGTAAGTTAAACAACTATTCATAAATATCGGTAAGTTCAGTAAATTCTCGGTAACGGCGCATATAAACAGTGTCTAGCTGCTCTTGGGTATCAACACAGCCAAGTATTTCAATTTTTTTTTTCAAAGACGACGTGACACAAATTTACAACAGGTCGCAAAGAGGCGCACCCATAGATTTCGTAAAATACGAATAATAAGAGCATTATTTTCTCCTCAAACATTCCGGCGAGAGAGAATCATTTTTAAATATTTAATTTAACTTTCGTCAATATTTTTTTTTTTTAAATGGAACGGAAATGGTACCTAATTATCGGTACCATTGATTAATGATACCTAGAATATGGCACCAATCATCAATGGTAGCAACAATAATTACTGTCGATTTCTACCATAGACAATCGTTTCTCTCTTCTCAACGATTATTATTTTACCCAGTTATGTAAAAAAAAACTCGATGAAAGTTTTTGAAGCCGATTGTAATTTTTTTTTCGTTCATTTTCAATTAACATGAAAAAATTGAAATTATCGTTATTAAAATAATTGTCGGTGTTTGGCAAATTTTTTCGATTCGAAAATACTGTCTTTGGAAATTCAATAACGACGAGTTGATACTTCCACGTATGTTATTAGCAGAGACACGTTAAAAATTGAAAGCGTGTCACATGATTATAATAAGCGATTCTTGTAAATAAGGTTAAGTGATGTAATTATGTCTTTATAAAAAACACGTCCGTATAAGATTTTTCCCATCGATTCTCTAAAATAAAAAAAATCAATTTTTCGGTAAGAATTTTTTTTTCGCAAATTTTTTCCTCAATTTATTACCTGTAAATAATAATAAATATATATTATTTATACATGTAACGATAATTTTTTTCCAGAAATAATTTACGAGTGGAAAAAAATCTTTATAAGCGATAAAAGAATTAAATTTTTTTTTGTATTAAATTACTTTACATGTGGAAAAAAAACCGCCCCATAACTGAGAATCGAAATTGATTAATCATTAAGGTTTCTCGAATGCAGACGTCTTCCAGTCAAGAATTCATTGCGATACCTATTAATATTATGTAAACGTCTTTGTAAATTTGAAAATTAGATTTATGGCTCGTCAAATCTCTCTCACGAACATTCTCTCTCTATTCCCTCCGTAAAAGGTTAAATAATTACTGCTTTCTGAATACTAAAGATCTTATGGGTAAATTAATTAATTATCCTATATTGCCAGAGCTTTATATACATGTATATCCAGAGCTCTAGAATTATTTTTGAAACAGAATATTTTAATCATTTTCTCAGTTGCTGACCTCGTTCGGCCACGTAATTATAACATTCTGAATTCTATAGTCGATTAATTAAACAGATTCACTATCAAATTAGACTGAAATTGGTTTTAAATGTTTAGAATTAAATTAACCGTTCAATTTTAATTATACACTCTGTGTGCTTCATTTTTTTTTCGTGAACTATATTCTATTATTTGTATTCATTCAAAAAGAGTTTTCTTTGGAATAAATAAGTTTGACCAAAGAAAATCAAATATTGACAGTATTAAAAAAATTATAATAATTATAAGAAAAATTATAAGAATTATAATAATAAAATTAATATTAAATTTTTAACATTGAGGTAATATAATTAATACTACAATTAATTAAACTGTTATGATTAAATGAATATTAATTTTGATAATTAAAATTATTAAACTATTAAGATTAAATTAATAATATCATTTAATTTACTAGTTTAATTATATTAAAAATTAAACTAGAAATGTTATATCATCATCTCTAATTGCAAGATCGAATTTCAGTCAATCTGATAATGAGAATTGATAATTTGTTTAATATTAATTTCACAGAAAATTATTTTTCTTATAAAAACAAAATTATAAACTTAAAACTAATTTTCTCGATGATACATTGTAAAATGCAAAAGAAAAAAAACTAAAATTTATGTAAAAAGAGAGTGGATGAATCTTGACACAAAATACCAGAAGCATGTGATTTACCTTTAATAGGATCTGATCCACGTCATGATAAAGGGGTACGATCGCTTATTAACTTTCGGTTATTTATTTCACCTGATTATGTTACAGATATGATATCTGTTTTTAATGCCCGAGGTGTCAAACGTACAATAATTGGCAGGTGTACGCTTTAATTGAGAACGCAAGGATCAGAATTTAAACGATATTGACAGTTTTGCCATAAACTCTGTCCAATATATAAAAATGTCTTCTCATAAAGAAAACAACACTGAAAAAAAAAAATGAAAACTGAAATTCCCGTTCAATCAGTTTTCGATCAACCATTTTATATTCAGGTATTCAAATTTGCTTTTTTCGATGGTGTTTTCATTCAGGTTGTGTGATTAGTAAAAACGGAATTAAGTATTTTTGGAAAAATATGTTTTTTGGTGGCAAGAATCTTTTTTAATTTAGAGTGTAGAATTTTTTCACTCTAAAGAACGGATTTTATTTTATTTGCATGTCTCTCAAGGGTGGTTGGCAATATTGTGTATTTATTATTCGCATATTTTAAAGAGAGCAGTTTGCATATTCTTCCCTTGAGTCGATGAAGTGAAAGGGAAAAAAAATTGATATTCAAATTCAAACCACAGAAAGCCACTCGGTGAGCACTAAATGATTGTGTTGTGTAAGGGAAACGGATTTTATAAATTGCTGATCAAGTGAACATTCAATCAATATCTGATTTGTGTGTACACGGTCATGGGACACGTGGTTGGAACAATTCACAGTGAGTGAACAACTTAGAGGAAATTTCAAAACAGTCAACCATGTTCCTCTCTGTTTTTATTTTCTTTCTTCTAAATTTTGTTTAATTTCCATTTCAACGATCGCTTCAAAAAAAATTCATTACGTCCAAAGACAAAACTACTTTCACTGATGTTTTTTTTTACTCCATTTAATTTAAATGGCAGTAGGAATGATTTTTTGTTCCGTCTCTATTTGACGTAATGCGGCGAGAGTCAGCGAAATATCACGAATGGAAAATAAATTACGAAATTGAATCGCATATATGTGAGGTCTGCGTCATGCATATTCACGAAGAATTCTCTCCATCTTTATCAAGAGTGTGCGCGCCAAATGTGTAACGACTTGCCACCGACTTGGGCAAACTTGTAGCATCGTCTATCCCTAGCAATATGTTGCATGCAGACGAAACATTCTGCAAATTCTCACGGCACTGAGATTTGAAAGTATTATAGATATATAGACGACTGTGATTTGCTTTAAGCGAAGTATAGCGAGGTAAAATAAGAGCCGCGAATCAAGTGGAGACCCTTTGCGAAATGCGCGTGGACAGCAACGATATGTTTCCAATGCAAATTTCAAAGCAAAATTCAATGTGGAAAATCAACAAAACCAATCGTACCCTCTTGGGGATCGAGGAAAAATTTATTTAGAAATATTATGTAGACTTAGAAAAGTCTTTAATATTAGTGATGATAAATAGGACTATTGATCAGTAGTACCATCAATCAGTGGTACCACTGATAAGTTATACCAGAAATCAGTGGTACCAGAAATCAGCGGTACCAGCAATCAGCGTACCAATAAAAAGTTATACCAGAAATCAGGGGTATCATTAATCAGGGTACCAGCAAATAAGTGGTACCAGTGACAAGTTATACTAGAAAGCTGGTGTACCAGCAAATAAGTGGTACCAGTGACAAGTTATACTAGAAAGCTGGTGTACCAGCAAATAAGTGGTACCAGTCACAAGTTATACTAGAAAGCTTGTGTACCAGTAATCAGTGGTACCAGAAATCAGTAGTACGAGTGATAAGTGGTATCAGTAATCAGTGGTACCAGGGGCAAGTTATACCAGCAATCAGTGGTACCACTGACAAGTTGTATCAGTAATAAATGATACCAGCAATCACTGGTACCAGTAATCAGTGGTATCAATATAATTCCTAATTGCTTCCACTGCTCCTAATTTATTTCGAGAATGATTTTTCAAAAATCTCCTTCAACGTGCAACTTTTTACAATGCATTTCTCGCAATTCTCGACTTCAATCCAAGATTGTAATGAATTACATTGGATCGAACCAAATAAAGTCTCCTGAGTGAACGTCACTCGATGTTCCCGTTGACCTTTTGTCCCACCTTTCGAACGGCGTGCATGCCCTCTTCTCAATCACCATTCAGGCCACCCGAGAACATCCGATGGTATAATTAATGCGCGGGCATTAATTCACACCGACTGACTGATTTCCGATGTTCATCAAGAGGCACGGCAATGCGCCCACCTGAAGGGTTCACGGAGTTCAGGCACGGCGCTCTTTTACACGCTCCCGGGAGAAAAACTTTTCTAAATCACGTAGATAGATGCAAGTGGTGTGTTGTGCATATACACTGTATATAATATAGCGAAGAGGCAAGAAAACCTTTTCGCTGGTATTGCACCTTCTTAATGTACGCGCGCAACATATGAACTCCGCAAAGAGAGAGGGGTGGAAATTAATAGCTCGGTATTAATTCTCACTGATTCCCCTCGACCAAATGACTGGTTACTTGATTCCATCAATCTACGCGAGTAATAACAGGCGTGCCCGCGCGAGTTTATAAAGGTAGTTATACGGATAAATATTGAATGCCCAACTAGTAAATACTCAAGCAGGTAGTGAGATACCAATTCCTGAGTGTGCTTATATATTGAAACCTGTTGATTCTTTTTTCTCGATTGATACTTAACGAATCTCGATAGATTTCGTCAAGTTACTAGTCCATTAGGTTTAAGACTGTCGTAATTGTCTGGAATCGAGATTTCCTCTCTACATCATGACCCTGATTACTTTTTCAATAGGATGTTTGCTTTTTTTACACAAGCGTGTAGTTAGCATTTTTCAATTAACATGCTTCCATTTTCATAGTTGTACGAAATGTGTCAATAAAAAGTGGTACCAGTCATCAATATTTTCCGGTACCAACGATTGATGGTACTAACAACCAATGGCATCAATAGACAGTACTAATAAATACGGTAACAGTAATTAGTGGTAACAATAATCAATTGAACCAGTAATCAGTGGTACCCTCAATCAGTGGTACCAGCAATCAGTGGTACCAGCAATCAGTGGTACCAGTAATCAATTGTACCAGTAATCAGTTGTACCAACAATCAGTGGTAACAGTAATCACTTATACCAGTGATCAGTGGTACCCGCAATCAGTGGTACCAGTAATCAAGTGGTACCAGTAATCAGTCGTACCAATAGTCAATGGTAACAGTAATCACTTATACCAGTGATCAGTGGTACCAGCAATCAGTGGTACCAGTAATAAGTGGTACCAGTGATCAGTCGTACCAGTAATCAGTTGTACCAATAATCAGTGGTAACAGTAATCACTTATACCAGTGATCAGTGGTACCAGTAATCAGTGGTACCAGTAATCAGTGGTACCAGTAATCAGTGGTACCAGTGATCTTTGGTATAAGTGATCACTGGTACCAATTATTGTTTTTCAACAATCAATGGTTGGTATAATAAATATTACTTTTGATAAATAATCATTACGTGGAGTTATAAATTGTTAAAACTACGATTTCTTCAGTCACCAGTTGTTTTTTTTTCAAGGGTCAGTGAAGAGAACGTAGGGAAATTTAATTGCAGATTATTAATTTGGAAATGTTGCCTGTGGAATTAGATGTTTTGTATTTAGTTGAAAGATTAAGTGCCGCGATTATCTGTCAAGGCTTTCGCGTCCGTGATGCACTGATCAACGGCAACGGTACTGCCAAAGTAAAACCTCGTGATCCTCCATGTTCCTTGTGTCTTACCTACATGAGTGGAATAATCATTAACAAAAATTTTTTCTTTTACTCAAATTAATGACCACTCATAAGACCATGCCATTTATCTAACTGCCTTCAGCTTAGGTTAAGATTTCAATTTTACTTCCAAGGATGAGAAAACCATGCAGCATCTACCTTAGTTTACAAAATGTAACTGTTTTATTCCTTTTCTTCTTTTTTATTCTTTTTCTATGAATTGTATCTTATTTATGTAAAATATAGTTTTATGTTTGAAATATATTTTTCAAAAGTATTTCAAATTAATGTTTCAATCACTTTGGAATCGTTGAACTAAAAGGAAGTTGAAATCGAATAGAATTTATGAGCGAGAATCCAGTTGATTCTGGTGGACATTGTTTTCAGGGGCGCGACCTCTGTTTATATAGCTTGGCGACGACCCAGTCAAAGCAAGTTGTAGCCAAAGTACAACTTTGCAATGCAACTTGAATGGTACAGCTTTATGCAAGAGTTGCCTATATATATACACCAGAATACGGAGCGGGTTCCGCAACGAGACATGAAAACAGTCGCGATAAATCGTCAACCACGAACTATTCCATTATAAGCAGCATGCAGAACATCGGCGACTTGGCTTTGTAAACCCTACCTGTGGCGGATACCGAACAACGAGGTATCGAGTAGTTCCTCCTGCCGGATCAGCAGTGACTTTCGAGAGATATCCAAGCAACGTCGATGGCAACGTACCTCATCCATCTTTGCAGCCGTTTCCATGTTCGAATCCTCGTTCAAACACTAGATCTACTCACTGTGCTGAATAACCTGCCGGCTACGACTATCTCTGCTTTATTCATAAGCAACTGACTCAAAATGAATTGCGCAAAAATCAATTCTTGACATGCGGCAACAAAACTGACTTTTCTTTTGCAAAAATTCTTATTCTCAAGGAAGCTGTGAGTTACTAATGATTATTTGAAACAATTTATCATTGGTGTCATCGATATTCGTAGCATTAAATAATGCACACATTCTCGAGATTCTCAAGTTATTTTTAGGATATAAACGCTAGAGACAAAATTATGCAAATACAAAAGGGGAGATAATAGGCGTGCGAGAGAAAATGAGAGCAAGAAGAAGAAATAAAAAAAAGAGAACGCCTCCTGGGATGTATGCACTGTAACATGTCCTGGTGACCGGGTTGAGCATCGACGGTAATAAAATAGATAAAATCTCCAACATGCAACGCTCAATCGAGAAACGAAGGCATAAAGTAAGTTGGAAATGGTATCTCATGAAGGTAAGTTGCGGTAAGTTACCATTATTGACTGTATAAGTGAGTGCCGCAGTAGGTAGGCTTTATGAAGCTGTTGTAAGTTCGCCGCGGGGGTCCTAATGCCAGGCGTGTTGCTTGCCAGCATAAATTAAATGCGATTTTGCATTTATATACACTGAAAATTGAAAAGATCCGGGGAAACTTTTGATTATTTATTATTATATGAACATGAATTTACCGCGGCGCAAGCCAACTGTTTTGTGAGACGTTACGGACGACGAGGAACGACTCAATCTTTCAATGAAAAGTTGTAACATTTGCGCATCTCGCTCTTGACAACAAGACCGACAGACAGTTCTTAAGGAGAGGATGGATAATGCGATTAAGCAGCTAACTTACCGTTGCGCAATCTCACGGGTGCAGGTAAAATTTATTAAGGACTTGCCTACTTCTCGAGATCGCTCTCACTTTTCACGTCGACTTCGGACACGACTCTTTTTCTTTCCTAACTTCACTGCTACTGAAATGCTGCGCTATTTATGTGCTTCATTTAGTTTTATAGAACGGTGACTTCGAGTTCAGTTTCTCTCCAATTCTTGCAAATTACTTATTCATTTCAAATTTTGCTGTTTTTTATTTTTGGTCATGTCAATGGCAGACTAGTTTTTCGAATCAAATAGCAGCATCCCTAATGGCAACAAATACTACTGGTACCAATCATTACTGGTACCAACTACTAGTGATAATTAGTGATACCAATCACTGGTAGTATCAATAATTACTGGTACCAATCACTAGTGATACTAATCATTACTGGTACTAATCACTAGTGCTACTAATAATTACAGGTACCAACTACTGGTGATACCAATAATTACTGGTACCACCTATGGTAACAGTTTCTACTG
>JUFY01023564.1:0-12378 GCA_001855655.1 Leptopilina clavipes | reverse complement strand
ATAAATAATTAATAATAAAATAAATAATCATAATATTATAATATATATAATAATATAATTTTTATTTATTTTTTTATTTTTGTTTTTTTATCCTTGAAATTAGTTGAACGACTCGCAAATGTTCTCAAAAACTTTCAACGATTGAACGACTCACGAGAACTCACTCAGTATTTTATAATTAATAATAAATTTTTTCTTATTGAAAAATTTGGAAAATATTCTTCCTGTCACTTATCGTGTAAAAAATTTTAATAAATTGCCAATCGTTTAATTTGAAAATAATAATGAAAAATCGAAATTTGGTGTAACTTTCCAGAGGATTTTATTTTTAAATACAACATCGAAAACTCGAAATCTTTTTATTTTTTTAAATTCTTTTTTAATTTTTTTTTTAATTCTGTTTTTATTTCTTTTTATTTTTTATATCGTTGTTTTAATTTCTTTTTAATTTAATTTAATTTATTTATTATTAATTTATTTTTCAAAGTTTCAATTTTATAAAATATTGAAAAAAATTTGTTTTCAATTTCGTCAACGGCGGAATTAATAAAAAAAAAAAAAAAAATAGTTCATGCCTATTTTTGTTATTTAGAATTTCATTAATTTAGCATAAAATATTAATTACCATCCTTTTTGTGTCTTAGTTTCTTTATTTAGATAGGTTACATAAATATTAAACATTAATAAATTTTTTTTATCTTTCAAGTTTACTGTGTCAACATTCATATATATATAAAACCATAATTGGACTTTTGTTTTAGAGATTAGGATAATTTATAGAATTTTTCATGCTTTGCTTTTTATCTTCATCAAGGTTTACATTTTAAATTATTGTTGTTCAGACAAATTGAAAGATTTATATGTTATTTTCATTTTGCTCCTCATGAATAATATTTATAGAAAATAATAATAATAATAGTATATAAAAAACTCGGTACAATTATTTATGCCAATTAAAAATTTTTTGAACAATTATTATTCTAAGCGAAATTTAAAAAAAATTCAAATAACTTTTTACTTTTTGAAATAATCCTAATTTTTATTTATTTTTTGAAATTGTGATTTGATTTTTTTAAGCATGTTGTGGTGTGTTTTTGAAAAAATAATTCCTCTTATTGCGAGTGAAGAATATTATAGCTCGTTTAAAAAAAAAAAAAAAAAAAAAAATGTTGATGGGTCGATTTGGTTGTTTTTACTGCTAATTGGATGGAGACAATAAGAAGATATTTAATTGACTATAGAAATGTTAGAGATGCGGATTAAATAATTTCCTGCTTTTTAGATCTTAATCGTAAACTTCTTTCAGCGATTTCTCACATGTTTTTTTTCTTTTCTCTTCATTTTTTTTCCTTCTTATTTTGTTCTTCTTTAAAAGAATCGACAGTGAACAGAAGTTTTTTTTCTCCTTTTTGTAAAAATAATTTATTTTTTAATTAGCAATAGATTTTATCGAATTTTTTTCTATCCTTCATAAATTAAAATTAATTTTTAGCATACATTAGATTATTCAAATTACATTTTCTTGAATGAAATGTTTTTGAATTACATAATGGTAAAAATATAATTTAATTAAAAAAACAAAAAAAATAATAAAATTAAAAAAAAAGATTCAATAATGATAAAAATATTATTTAATTAAAAAAATACTAAAATTAAAAAAATAGATTCAATAAAGTGAGAATAAATAGTTGAAAATTAAACTTCAATGCAAGAACAATAAAAAACTTGTCATCAAACTGTTTTTTTTTCTTTTTTTTGGGGCAGTGACGCAACCATATTGACCTCAGAGAGAAATCTTTATAATGATACAATTATCGAGAAATTGACCAATTGCTCAGATCTTGGCACAGTTTCTTTAATTGGAGTAATTATTAATTATCTTCGACGAATTACTAAATTAATCTTCGAAAGTTACTTAAAAATTTGATTAGAATTTGTATTCTCTCGATTATTTTCAAATTTTACCACAGATGCAATTATTTACAATAACCAATAATTAATCAATTGGTAAAATTAAAAAAATACATTTAAAATAGAAAAAATCATTCTATTTATGATACAAATTTCCAAAAAGAAGAGCAAAATTGATGAAATATAATTTGAAAAAAAAAGTTTCAAATGGTTTTACGAGCTTTATTCAATCAGCATGTGAATTACAGTGCATTAGTGTGTTACTTACTGAATAGTTTTATCCTCCTTGCAGTCATTGATTTTTAATTAACATAGTTTTATTGACTAACATATTTAATCTTGCATCCATTTTTTCTTTTCAGCCGTACAAAATTTGAATTTTGTGCCAATTGTTAATATTTTTTTTTACATTCTTATTTTTAATTTACGTTGTAAACAAAATTGTTTTGTGATTAGTGAAAATATATATTTTCCATCACAAGAATAATTGTACACAATTAATTAAAAGTAATTTATGTAAAAAAAGGAAGAAAATTAAAAATTACGACAAATATTTCACTTCATTTTTCTATTTGTTGTAATTATTAATTTATATTTTAAAAATAAAAATATTTACCATTAGAGAATTTAAACATATTAAATTAATACCTATAGTATTAATAATAGTAATAATAATAAAATAATAAAATATATTAGTAATTAAATTTAATTTTTAGTAATTAATAATTAATTGCATTATTTGCGATTAATTTAATTTAATTCAAACATTATTTTAATGCAACGTTTAAATAAGGGCGCGCTTTTTGATCAATCAGGTAAAAGCGACTCTGAGCGCGCGCAGATCGAGTCTGCGTAGTACTCAATGGGCGTGGCCTATATTAAACTCTGCCATTCGATAATTGGCGCGTAATTTAAATCACTGTTTCTTTTCTAATTACTTATCGCAAAGAATTTGATAAACTATTATTTAATAATAATTTAATTAATAGTTAAAAATTGTCAACATCTGTTTGTAAATTATTAGGTATAATTTTTTTTTTATCATTTTACAAAATTGATCGTAAGTGGATTTTTTTTCGATCGGCAAAAAATGAAATAAGAAAGAATAATAAATACCCTCATGGATAATAACTTGAGTAAATAGAATTATCGAGATATAATCGGAATAATTGATTACTAACGAGTATAGTGTGACCTGGATTATCATCATCAGACGGCTACAAGATAATAATTTACAATTTATATACTTTAGAAAAAGTGCCTCAACCAATTTCAATTAATTTCTTTAGTCTCGGTCAATTGACGTCGAAAAAAAAGGGAGCATAAAATATATATACAAAGTTGGAGATATTTTTCTTTGCAATAATGTTGATAATTTTACAGAGAAGGCAAATACACTTAACCCCTATAGTATGGAGAGTAATGTCTAATTAACGAGTGCAAATGTCGAAATCTCTTCGTGGATTATGAGCTGCTATTTCGAGAGCATGTGACATATGCAGTTTTGTTTTTACCATTACGAGGCCACACTTGTAATATATGTTCGTGTCTTAGGTAAGGATTTTATATCCGCGAATTAACATTATATATATATGTATATGTTGAGGAAAAATTATCCTCGCGTGACGTCATATCATCATAATATGAAAGTGCAAACACCTGTAGGATTTCTGACTCGTGTGCGTAGGTTTATTATATTATGTGGGGGCTTCTCTAAAGTCTGCGGTTGCCCGCGGCAATAATATGAAAAGGCAATAGAGCGCGAAAAAGAGTGTTTTGCTTCGTTTATATATTATGTAGAACAAGTACTTTGTTCGACGTTATTGTCATTCAGGGAGATGGGGAATTCCCCTTTTTTTCACCTCTAACACATAGCGAAAATTTATTCCGTCAAATTTTTCGATAACTAGAAGTTGAATTTTCATTATTTCTATCGCATTCGATTATTTATGGTCTAAACTGAATCCCACAACCATTTTTTTCATGAAATAATAAAAAAATTTTAGACAGAATTTGACATTATCGACACTGCTCTATTTTACCGACCCTTGTCTTATGAGATTATAGATTAGAAACTCACTGACTAATATTAATAGTTTTTAATAATAAAAAGAAAATATATTAAATGCATATCAATTTTTTGTTATTAATTATGTATTTAGTTATTTATTTATAATTATATTATAGTAAATAAATATTAATAAATAAATTTATAAATAAATATAAATAATTATAATTTATAATTCATAATTCAAAAATTTCAATTTCAATGCATTATGGTCACTTTATATTTAATAATATAATTATTTCAAGTATTGAGACAAAGCGGAAGTTATCGAGTGTCAAAATTGCACAACAAGTATAACACTGTCTCCAAAGAAATAAGGCAAGAGAAAAAAAAATGAGTTAGCGTTAAGTCATTACGGTGATTAGTGCAATTAATGTCAAGAGAAGCCCACGCTTTTCAATTGAAAGGTGAGAAAACACGCTCTAACGGCAAATTATTGTGACAAGAAATGCGTCTGAACGATAAAAAATTTTTCATATAAATAAAATTTCACATAAAGTCGATAATTTATATAAAAAATTTAAAAAATATCAAATATATATTATAATTAAGAGCATAATTTTTCTCTACCATCAAACTAATTTATTATAATGAAAATCGAGAATCAATTTTTTAAATTAATTTTTTCTTCGTTAATGTCTTAAATATTAACAAAATATTTCCATTAAATATACAACTAAGTTCATATAAGTAATAAACATGTTATATAAATTGTAGGTTGAAAAAAGATCGTTAGGAAAATATAGAATGAAATAATAACAAACTAAATGCAGTTAGACATGCAATGTTTTACCCTTAGGACTTGTATATCATCATTATAAAATTATCATATATTGCCGGAAAATTGTTATTTATCCTACTGTTCGATGATGCAGAAATTAATGATTGCGACAATTCAATTTTCAATTCTTGACATCACAATTTTTTTTGTCCTACTTTTAGAAAGGGGAATTTTTTCGTTACAGGTCAATTTTTATTTGGCAGGTATTTTCAATTTTTTTCAAAATATTTATAAATTTTAGTATATTTTATATTATATAATATAAAAAATATAATATAAAGTAATATAATATAATAAAATCCGATAAAATTTGGTTTATCACAGTTGCTATGGAAACTGCACAATGGCAACGGTTTCCATAGCAACCGCTACCATGGCAACATTTTTCCTAGCGACGGTTACTATGGTAACGATTAATATAGTATTGATTCTCCTAGAAACGGTTACCATAGCAACCATAGTTGTCATAGCAAACGTTAGTATAGTAATTTTTGCTATAAAAACTGTTTCTATGGTAACGGTTGCTAAGGTAATTATTGCTATAGTAATGGTTGCTAAGGTAATTATTACCATAGCAACGGTTGCTATGGAAACTGTTGCTAAGGTAATTATTGCTATAGTAACGGTTGCTAAGGTAATTATTGCTATAGTAACGGTTGCTAAGGTAATTATTACCATAGCAACGATTGCTATGGAAACTGTTGCTAAGGTAATTATTGATGTAGTTACGGTTAATCTGGTAACGGTTGCTAAGGTAATTATTACCATAGTAACGGTTGCTATGGCAACTGTTGCTAAAGTAATGGTAGCTAAGGTAATTCTTTCTATGGAAACGGTTGCTAAGGTAATTATTGTTATAGTAACTGTTACTATGGAAACTGTTGCTAAGGTAATTATTGCTATAGTAAAGGTTGCTAAAGTAAAGGTTGCTATGGAAACGGTTGTTAAGGTAAATATTACCATAGTTACGGTTGTTAAGGTAATTATTATTATAGCAACGGTTGCTATGGAAACTGTTATTGTTACTGTTGCAATAATTATTAAATTGTTTTTATTTTTTACTATTAATATTATTAATATTTTTTATTATTTATTTATTTATTTATGTAATATTTCTAGTATACTGTTGACAATAAGATGAAATCGTAATCACTTTTGTCGTTCCTCTGCAAATAGTGAAAGTGAAGGTAATTTAAATATCAATGAGCAATTAAATCAAAGTGAATTTAAAATCAATACGTGTTGTGTGTTTAATAGAGGCGCATATAATAAAATATAAACGAAGTGAAAAGCAGATATATAGATGTAGTGGATTCATTCACTAATTTCAATTAGAAACTTATATTTATTCATTAGAAGTCGACGACCTTTTCGATAATCGACGATTATAATTCACTGCATATCATATCACAGTAAACAATTACGTCATAATATAGGTATATGTGATGTTATAGCCTGTCCCGGTTATTAGCCTAAAGCGTCAATAGACGTTTTAATAGTAAATAAAATAAGAGCCATGATGCAACAGGTGCCTCCTCATCGTTAGCCTTCTTTATTAGATATACACACTGGGAATTATTGCAAACGGTTATAATATAGTTGATGGTTTTCATCGACTCTCTCTCTCTCCCTCTTTTTTTCTCTTTCTAATATCTCTAATTATATATTTTTTCCCCTCGTACCACATAATATATATATATAGAAAATTTAACTTTCAAACGGTCACATAAATAAGTTTCATTTAACTAGATTTAATATTAAAAATTTTTTTCTTGCAAAATTGAGTTATTTTTATGTAATTTTTCATTTTATTGAATTTGAATTTCGCGCCATTTTTAAAACTGAAATTGTCCGACAGATGGCAAGATGAGTCGTTGCTATAGAGTGGAAGGGGTATAAGTATATCAATGTCTCGTCGAGATTTTTTTCCCTTCGACTTCCGAATACATAATTTTTTCCATCTTTATTGTTTATTATTGTAGGTGGATAATAATTATTTATAAACGGAAATTTATAATTTATTTTGCCACTTACAAGGGAAATTTTTTTGTCTAATTAAACAAGAACTTAATTTATTGTTATTTATAACTGTTATTTTTAATTATAAGGGAATTATTTAATACAGTAAATTATTTTATTTATAAAATAAACATTCGTGTTGAAATTAGTTTTAGGGAAATTTTTGGGTCAATATTGAGGATAAAAGTTGATTTTAATTCTTAAAGTTAATTAGGTTACGGAAGTGAATAAAATATATATATATAATTTGGTTCTCGCCACATATAATATAAAAGTTGAAATTCTGCTGCGAACTAGGCACCTGCTTCCTGCAGATTAATATCCTTCGTTTCTGTTAAGCAAAGCAACCTAGTAACAAGTTTCGCCATATCGCTAAAAACGCCTACAGATTGTATATGTATATGTACAATATATATATTGAATTACGTATAGAGACTAAATGAGATAATTAATTGCCCCGTTGATTTTCTTCACTCTATATATCAGTCCTTGGTACATAGTTTATAGAAAATTTTTATTATCGCACTTTGTATCATGTGTATATACTCGACAAATTTATTCCACACTTCCCTCATTCCTTAAACGTATTTATCATTTCACGGAAACTCCAGACTTAATAATATTAGATAAAATGTGCCTGATAGGGTTCTGTCAAGTTTTCCCTATATTGCTTATCACAACTAATGCCTTACTTAGAAAATAACTATCCAGGGCCTTGTCAGTTTTCCTATAAAGTACCAATTTTTTTTTGACTCGCATGAATATTCCACGAATCTTATTTGACATAAAAATCACTTGACATAAATTTCAATTGACATAAAATTCATATATTAATGTCATTTGACATGAAGTAAATTTGACATAAATTTCATTGGACATAAAATTCATTTGACGTAATTGTCATTTCACATAAAATTCATTTAACATAAATTTCATTTCACAGAAATTTCATTTCACATAAAACTCATTTAACATAATTCCCATTTGACATAAGAATCACTTGACATAAATTTCATTTGAAATAATATTCATTTGACATAAATTTCATTTGACATAATTGTAATTTCACATAAAATTCATTTAACATAAATTTCATTTAACATAATTCCCATTTGACTTAAAAATCACTTGACATAAATTTCATTTGACATAAAATTCATTTGATATAAATTTCATTTTGCATAAAAATATCAGCGCAAATTTTAAAATTGACCAATTACAATCTTCTTAGTAATATCTGATTGGTTACTTTTAAAATTACCGCCAATAATTATATGTCAAACGAATTTTATGTAAAATGATTTTTATGTCAAATGAAATTTATATCAAATGACATTTATGTCAAATGACATTTATGTCAAATTAATTTTATGTCAAATGAATATTATTTCAATTGAAATTTATGTCAAGTGATTTTCATGTTAAATGAAATTTATGTCAAGTGATTTTTATGTCAAATGAAATTAATGTTAAATGAGTTTTATGTCAAATGAAATTTATGTTAAATGTGTTTTATGTCAATTGAAATTTATGTCAAGTGATTTTTGTGACAAATGAAATTTATGTCAAATAGGAATTATGTTAAATGAGTTTTATGTCAGAGGTCAAATTTAAAAATATAAAAAAAATTATATAAAAAATATAAATATGAAAATATTCCCACGTAAATTTTGGTTCTGACGATTTTAATTATCGTCCTCGGAATATTTTTTGGCACTTGGAATGCTTCAAATTGCAGACATGTTTTAGTCAATAAGTGAGGTGATGCATACAATCAATGGCATTTTGTTTTTTTCATCCCCATCTTATGTAGACACTTGAGAATAATATTTGATTTTATTACTTCCAATAATTCCCAAGTGGATGGCAATCACACATTGCAGTCAATTTGTAATACATACACAACAAAGTATTCCGATTATTATTTCTACAAATTATCACTTATATGTTGTTAAAATTTTAAAAAAATTCAGTATCTCATTCCTTTGAATATTTTTCGCCTTTTGATTTGTGAATTTTGACCTAAATTATTTAAAATTATGTTAGATATCTTATAACTTAATTTTTGACCTAAATTTTGAGTATAATGTCCGCAATATTTAATGCTACATATTTGACCTAAATTTTGAAATAAGCATTAAACCACTTGTCTCGTGATTTTTGACCTAAATTTTCAGTAAAATATCCTCGTCTCTACTTGCGACTTTTGACCTAAATTTTAAAAATCATTTAATACTCTTTCCTGTTTATTATTTACCTAAATATTTAGTAAAATGTCCGCGTCTATTTACGATGTTTGACCTAACATTTGAGAAAAAAATGTAGACCTCTTGTCCAATTTCTTAAAATTTTAGATCAAAAGTAGTAAGTAAAGACGAATTTTGACCTATATTTTAAAGTAATTTTAGATCTATTGTTGCTTTATTTTTGACCTAAATTTTTAGTGTAATGTCCACGATATTTACTTACGACAGTAGACTTAAATTTTGAAAAAAAATCAGTCCACTTGCCCTATTATTTTTGACCTAAATTTTAATTTCTGCTATTTTACTACTTTTGACCTAAATTATTAAAAACTATTGTCGCCGCATCCTAAAAATCTTTTGACCTAAAATTTTTAAGTAATTTTTTACCTCTTGACCTAAATTTTGAGGGTAATTTCACCACTTGACCTTGGGAATCGGACCTAAATTTTGAGATTATTTCTGCCTCTTAACCTGTGATTTATTTAACATCTTCTAAAAATTGTAACGTTGCGTCTTGATGTTATGTTACTTTAAGTTACGTTACGTTACGTTACGTTGGTGATTTGTCGAAAACTCGTCGGTAGCGATATTATTTTGTGATTATGAAGTAGCAAACGCAAAATCACTATATGTATAAAGGCGCTAAAGAGTAACAGAGTGCATCACGATATATAAAAGCTAATTAAAGATTTCACTCTGAAAATAAGTGACTTTAAGTGTTCACATAAATAGACACTTACGTTTGTTTCATTGGCCCCCTAAGAGGATCACGACGGACACATTCACTCTTCTACAAAAGGGATGATGATTTAACTGAAATATAACAAAACCGCTTCTTACTTCCATAATGTCACGATAATTCTTTCAACAAGTACCTTTAAGGTAATCTTTACTGCTTCACTTGACTTTTTTTTCCTTTTTTTTCTCTCTATACAACTTCTCACTTCTTCCCAAAAATGTTTCAATCTCATAAATTAGCTTTTTTTTCCACGCTTGTTTTCTTCCATAAATCCTCTGGCCAACCATTATTTTGTGCCTCTTTTTCTTGTTGACTTGTAAAATTGTTATTATTATTACGCACGTGTAGTGTTTGAATTTTTTTTTTTTTTTTTTGACGATATTTTTATTTTTATCGGAATTTTCTTTTCTAGTAATATTATTATTAAGAGGCACTATTCGCTTCTTTATCGAGTTGACATTTTACTGAATTTTTCATTCAAATGTATTTTTAATTAAAAATAATGTAAATTAATTGTAACTGAAACTAATGTAAATTAATTTTAACAAATAATAATATAAATTAATTTTAACAAATAATAATATAAATTAATTTTAACAAATAATGTAAATTAATTTTAACTAAAAATAATTAAAATTAAATTTGACTAAATTATTTTCAGTCAAAATTAATTTTTATTATTTTTAGTAATTTTTGTTTTACAAACAAATAAAAGTTAATTTTCGAATAATTAAAATTAATTTTGAATAAAAATAATTAAAACACATTGTTACAAATAATTAAAATGTATTTTAGTTAGAACTAAATAAATAATTAAAGTTACTTTTAATTAAAAGTAGTAACAATTAATTGAAGTTAATTTTAATTGAAAGTAGGGGAGACCGGGGTGTAGTGGCTAACTTTTTACTCTTTGTTATTTTACTTCGTCATTTTTAAATTATTTAAATGTTTATCCCACAGAAAAGTTACTCTAGTATTTCAGCTTTCTTTTAAAAACAAAAACGTCCCGATATCTCTCCTACTTCTTTTTCTAGAACGGTTTTTCTGGAGTAATGCAGAGCTATTCAATACGCCCCAGGCCGGGGCGTTATGGCTAATAAGTAAAATTATTATTTTTAAGTTCAAATTTTATAATATTTGAACTAAATATTGTTAATTAAGGTTTGTACATTAAATTTATTATATAAAGTATTGAAAATGAAACATATTTAACTAAAACTTTTAATTTTTTTGCGAAATAGTCTTTAATCAAAGTAATAGTCTTTAATCAAAGTAAGAAACTGTATAATAAATTTATTTTAATGAATAAAATTCACATTCATAATTAACACTTAAATTACAATTTTTTAAATACTTTTCTGATCTCTGAAATAGTTTTCAAAGCAAAATTATTTTTTTTACAATAATCCATATAAGAAATGCACTAGCTATCACGCCCCTGGCAATACTAGCCATTATGTCCCGGGAGTACTTGTCGAATATTTTGATATTTTTTATCAATACAGTAAGTGTTAATCAAAAATCTCCTATTGTCCCTTAAAAATAAATGTTTCGAGCTCAAAACGTGATATTGATTGATTTTTTAAAGTTATTTTTAAAAATAATATAACAAATAATGAAAATGTTTTAAATTTACTTTGGTGTGTCAAAATTAGTTTTTCTACTATATTTTCTACAATTGTGAATGAATATCAATGAAACTTGCTACAAACTTGCAGTACATCAAGTACATTAACTTGAGTGGGGAGTGAAATTATTTTGACTTAGGACTTTTAAATAAATTACAATTATTTATTACGCCCCTTAGCTTTTACGCCCCGGTCTCCCCTATATGTAAATTTTGTATCAGTGGTAAAAGTCATTTATAGTCAGCCAAAATCAAAAATATCTATTTTTAGTTACAAATAAAGTAACTTCCAGGCAAAATTTCAAATTTTTTGTATTTTTTGCAGTTTTCTGTCAGTAGTAAAAGCCGGTTTTATTCAGACATTATTTTAAACTCCGATAACTTTGAAATTGGTAATGATAGTAAGTCTCTGTCAGAAAAAATTACCAGTAATTTTACTATTAAAAGTTGAAACTCGATTTGTAAACTTTCGAAATTCGGAAAAATTTGGTATCAGTAGTGAAAGTCAGTTTTAGTCAGACAACGCTTTAATTTTTTATAAAATCAGTAGTAAAGGTTATTTTTACTCAAACTTTCAGAGGATTTCTATTTTTCTCATTGCAGTGTATGAGAGCATTTGCAATTGGTCTCAAAAATTTTTGTTTTAGTATCAGTAGTGAAAGTCAATTTTAGTAAGACAACGCTTTCTTTTTTATAGAATCAGTAGTAGAAGTATGCTCTTTTTTATAGAATCAGTAGTAGAAGTATGTTTCACTAAGACTTTCAGCGAAGTTGTATTTTACTATTTTTCCAATCTCAGTAGTTAAGAATTTCTGCAACTGGTCTTGGAAATTTCTGTTTTTAGTATCAGTAGTGAAAGTCAGTTTCAGTCAGACAATCTACTTGATTGTATTTTTTCCCTATTAATATATAATAAAATCGTGTGTGCTTTTTTAAACTCTTTCTCGCAAATTGGAATAAATTTTTTATTCACTTGACTGAAGGGTT
>JUFY01023558.1:2971-44138 GCA_001855655.1 Leptopilina clavipes | reverse complement strand
TAAAAGAAATATTTTTAAAAATATTCTACAAAATATTTTTTTTAATATTTAAAAAAATTATTACTAATTGGTACTAAATTAATATATTAATTGTCATTAAATTAATATTGATTGGTACATTACGTTCACAATGAATGCGTATATAGGATAATATTTAAAAATGATTGATAAAATGAGCTTTCTAATTCGCAATCAATTATATCGCTTCTGCAGGTGAAAAATCAATGAGTTCTTTTTATTTTAAAAGTAATATACTGAACCAAAAAAAACATGCATTGGAGAGAAATTTTTATTTTTTTAAGAAAAGCTGCACAAAATAAAAATTAGATCCAATGTCAATAATTTTACAAACATAATTTTTTTTGTGTATTTGCTAATTTTCTTTTTTCATCCGGAAAAAAAAACAACGATCTCTGTTGTCTGAAATAAACCTCATAGGAGCACGTTATACGTACTATGAATGTAATTAAATGAAAATGTTATAAGATATTATATACATATAAATATATATATATACCATAAAAATACAAGAAAAGCTGAATTGCATAGCAATATACTATATGTGTATATATTAATATAAAAAAAAATACGAGGGTATAAATATTAAATATATACATACGAGAAATATATTAAATATATATTCTAGAGAATAAATATTATACGTTCGTTAGTGGTAAACGTATGTTACTATGATTAATAATAAGAAATATGTTTAGCATACGCTTAGAAAAGGAAACTAGTTTAAGTAACAAATCCGAGAGTAGGAAAAAAATGCGATTATAATATATATGATTCGAGAGTTCTTAAATATATATTATATATTTAACGTCAATGATAATGTTTAAATATATTATCCGGAAAAAAAATTTTAAACTGTTTTTTTATTGAATTTTGATTATTCACTGTAACATAAATAATACGCAATAAAAAATACAGAGTAGAAAGAAACAACATCGAAACGCTCTGTCTAAAGAGCTTTTAATGCACCTTTTTAAAAAAGGGAGCTTTTACTATTGGGAAATTGAAAATATGAATGGCGCAAAAAATTTTCACCCTTTAGAAAATATATTTTTATTTCCAATCATTTATATATAGGTATATATATTTAATTTTTGTAAAATTATTTTTTAAAATTATTGTGCCATTTTACATTTTCATTTCCTTAGTTCAATTGCCAGCGTAATGAAATTTTAGAAAGATTTTAATAATAAAAAAATAAAAAAAAAAAATTGAATTATGCTCAGAATGTGTGAACGCATCTCTATAAACGCCAGTGTAAACAAATTTAAAACATTATTTTTTCGATCGCAAATAAAACTTTTTTTAAAAAAGAAAAGAAAAAAAAAAGAAAAGAAAAATTCGCTTTAGATAAAAACAAGAATTGTAAGAATTTTACTTTATTGGGAACTTTTTTTTCGAAAAATTAAATTCTTACACCTGTGTTATTAATGCGATCGTGCTTGCACCATAGAGTGAAATGAGGTCAATTTTATCGACAAATACGATTAAGCCTACATAAAGTATACAATAATCGATAGCAGTCCGTGTATGCGATCGCTTTGCGCATTAAAGGATAATTGTTAATATTGAAATAATCAGTAAAAAGAAATCAAAGTTAAAAAAAAAAAAAAAAAACATGAGAAAAAAGAGTGAGTCGAGTACATTTATTTCCCTGAAATATGAAAATTGTGATTAAGTGTGTTCGTAGTTTAATTATAGTATTTCTCTTTAGAAGACAAATTACCATCCTAGAGTGTGTATTTTATAAAAATTATTACTAAATCCACACTTTGAGAAATACTTAGTTAATTTAGAATTTGTTGATAAAATAATGATAATTTTTTTTTAAACTCGAATTATTGAAAAAGAAGTCTCTATGACTTAAGCTTGAAAATTATAGTTAAGTATAATTTTAATTAGTAAATATTTATAAAAGAGAGAGAGATTTTTGATATGCATAATGGACAATGTTTGAAAAATTTTAATTTATAAAATAGAATGCAAAACTAAGATATTTCGCCCTCTCCCAACTCCGTCCATATTGTTTTTTTCCAAACAAGTTAATAAATTTATTTAACAAGAGAATACAGTGAGATTTTGCCCCGAGATAAAAATTCCAAAAACATTAATCGTTTCAATAATAACACTGAGAAAAAAAGCCTGAGAAAAAGGCATAGGATGAAAAAATACCAGTTTAAATTATATTAATAAATAACGAAAAATCTATTGTTTAATTTATAAATTACTGTGTTCTCTATTTATTTATTTTTTTTTGTCTTTAAACATGAAACTCTCGAACCTTTCCTATTTACTCGACAAAAATAAGCTCTTTCTTTTCTCTCGTTTTGAAATTTGCTTGGGTTTAAATAGATTCGGTACTGCTGCGATTTCGAATTTATAGGCACTTCCTTTTTCAATCAGAAGGATTTAAAATAACGAGTTGTAGAATATTACGACATAACTATGCAGTTAGGCCGTTATAATGGAGAAATTAATTTTTAGCTGTATAGTGTATTATTTTTTTAAATTTGCGTCTGAACATATTGTATATTATTCTTTTCACTACGCGCGCACACACGAGTCCCATTATTACATATACTATGTGAATGTAATTTACGCACTCAGAAAATAAAAGCTCGATCCTACCAGTGTATTTTGGGACGTGTAAGAAATTATTATTATTTTAAAACTTGGGTTATATATTCAACCAGAAAATTGTCTGATATATGATTCAAGCTTATAATAAACGGGTTGTATAATATAAAGTGCGTTTTATTTCATTCAACAAATGAACCATTTTCCTTATTTGTAAAGTTAAATTTTTGTTCGACATTTCGTAGTTTTAAGCTCTGAATTAATTAAATTTACAAATTGTATTATATAATAATTAATAAAAGTTAATTAAAAAAGGCAGAGTGATAAAGCCTAGAAAGTCAAATACATTTGTGCTGTCCAAAGTAAAAACCTAGTAAGTCGCATTAGCTTTGTTATTCGACTTTCGCTCTTATGGCAAATGCGACTTACTGGGTTTTTACTTTGGACAGCAGATTTGTTAATTTAATATTCAATTAATTTGTTAATTCAATATTTTCTATTTTGGATTTTATGAATCTTTGGAATTTACGAAATTTTCTTTATTCATAAACAGTATAAGATAGTGTTGCAAAAAGAAGTATCATTAGTCAACGTCAAAGGAAAGAAAAGGTGTATTGTGGACCAGGATGAGGGCCAACATAGGCCATCGTTGAAAAGTGATGGGTTAAGGGGCGGTAAGGAAGACAGCAAAGAGCATTCTTGAAATGGAGTAGTTTTCTACACGAATTTCATTCCTTTTTATTCAGGCATTTATTTATTTTATTATTTTATTTTTATTCATTAGTTTATTTCTTATTCAGGTAAATAAAAATTTCTCAAAGTTACTATGGCCCTAAGTAAAAAAAAATCTGAGAAAGATTATATTTATATTTTAAATTTATATATTGACAAATTAATAACATGATTATTAAAGAATAAAAAATTGTTATTAGTTTAATTAGAAATTTCTTTGAGGATAAAAAAAAGTGTCGACCCGATAAATTTCTCAACCTATCTATCAATGCATGCTACTAAATGAGACGGAAGTTGCGTGGTCGAGTTCCTAGTGGCGTTTAAATTGCAAATTTCTCTCTCTCTCTCTCATTTTCTTTCTCATTCACGGTTTCTACGCGAAAAGAAGTTTTCAATATTTCTTACTGGCAAATTGGCATCTGGAAAAAGAAGAAAAAAAAGAAGAAAAAAAAGAAGAAGAAAAAGAGGAAAAAAAAAAGAAAAGAAATGAGGAGAAAAGAATGAAGTAAGGCCATGGGAAAAAATAGGAAGGGATTGGGTTTTGAAGGAGGCAGCCGAGAAGATTTCTTTCAATTTAATTAGGGGAGCAAGGGCACGGCGCGACTCTTGCGACCATAGGAACGAGGTGACGTGTGTGTGCCATTGCAATATGGCGTTCGTTCATGGAAATTCTTAATTAAATTCTCGCCGCTTTCTCACCGCCACTAATGCTATGAAACTGGAACTCTATCGGAGTTTTTTCATTCGCCAGACCAGCGAGTTAACTACATATTCTTTTTACTTTTGCTTGTCACCAGAGTTGCAACTTCGGATTGCCACAATTTTCTACATCCCCCTACCTTCTTCTTTTTCTTATTCCAAAGCTTACCTTCACATTTCTAAAGGAGACAACTCCAGTATCACTTCAATCAGAGAAAAAAATATTTATCTAATTAAAATTACTTTATTATTACTTAACTATTCAGTATATAATTATTTACATGAACCGAATAATTTTTACCCTTACGGCAATATTTTATTTCGTTTTTGTAATTTTTCTTTAAACATCGCGAAAACAATTATCAATTATCCTAAATAATTTCGACATCCAATTGTTTACTGTTATTAATATTATCGAATTATTTATAATTACAATTTCCATTTTTTGTATACCGCTTCAATGTGAATCAACCTATTTTGTGAAAAATGACTAAAGGTTAGAAGAAATTCTAACTAATGTGAATTAGGGCCAAGACTAATAAAATAAAAACAAGTGATGAGAATGTAATTAATTACTTTCTATATGTAATTATAAATTATTTTCCAAATTCTTTAAAAGATTATTATATAAATTTAAGAAATTAAAAATTTCCTTTCTTTAATATCGTTTTAAAATCGTTTTCTTTTCATATTTAATTATATTGATTTTTCTCAAAACGAAAAATAGGGGGAAAAATTAAAAATTTTTGTACTTATGTACATATTTTGAAAAAAAATTGTACTTCACTGCCATCTTTACATTCATCATAGAAACTTGATCTCAAGTTATCGTAATATGATAACATGCGGTACAGTTTCTTTAATTATTTAAACTTTAGCACCTGACAGAAACAAAAATTTTTCATAAATATATTCATGAAGACAGGAAAATGATGTAGTGATTATTTATAAGAAAAATTATGTAAAAAATAAAGAATTAATCAACAGTGGGTAAATGTGATCTTCCTGATCGATATCATGTTGGTAATTCAGTTTCAAATAACATTCTAAGAATTAAAATAACATTCAACGACGTAACATTAAAGCAGAATTTTCCCTAATTTTTATTAGAGAAAAGAATTTAAATTTTTCCAAACGAATTTTATAATTTTTCTCTAAGAGAATTTTTTTCGGGGGAATTTAGTTAAATTTAGTTGAAAAGAAAGTATTTTAAGAAGAATTTGATATTTCAGAAATTTGAAATTATAATATAATTTTAATGTTTTTAATTTAATTCGAAAAAGAAGGTGATTGTTGGACGAAAAATCCCTTGAAAGTTCATTTGCCCTTCTAAATCCCAGGTGTTCCAAGGTTTTGGTATATATAAGGGGGGTGGCGAACATAGAGACAGGGTGGAACAGGAAGCGCAGGATCAAGGAATGATGGTGTTCGGGTTGCCAGTCGTCAGGAGTTTAGTCAGTGTTGGCGTCCCGAAACGCAATCACGTGTTCGAGATTCCAGGGAGATGAAGTTGAAAATGATAAGAGAGATGTATATTTGATAGGCCGGTATCAATTGTCAGGAATTAATTATTAAAAATGATAGATTTCAGGAGTTTATTCGTAATGAAATTACCGCTTTTTCGGCCTTGATTAGCGCAAAAGCGATCGGTTTTTGTGAATATATTTCGTTTTTATAGAATTTCCCTGTTTCACTTTCGAGGAAAAACCTGTTTGAGCTTTTTCGCTGCTTCAATTTTCACAAATGATACGACACAGTTCTCGTAAGTTTATACAATTTTCTACTAACAATTTTTTATTTCTATAAATATTATAAAAGAAAAAACTTATTCTGCGACAATTGAAATTTCCAATTCGTAAAAATAACACACAAATTGACATTGTAAATTTACAAAAACAGAAAAATTATATTATTTTTTAAGAAAAAATAATGTTCTTCGTAAATGAATATACGAACTATGCTTAATACGAGCAAAATTTATCAAATATTCATTCTAACACAAAGTGCGTAACCACCGCCATCTTTTCACTCACGTTCAATTTTTTTTATTTATAAAAAGACAGGTGCGATATAACAAAAAGAAACAAGAAGAAGAATAGTTTTTATAATAAATTAACTTAGCGTAGAATATTAAACCTTGTTATATTTTTACTAATGTTTGAGATATGAAAATTTTTTCCTGCGAGCATAATGAACTGAAAGTTAAATGTTAAAATGTTATTTTCAAAATAGGTAATATTGATTTTTCTTTCAATAAAATTTTAAATGTTAAGTATCCCAAAGGTTTGTAACCTTGTGGGAAATATAATCCCGTTGGTAGACAAGAGGCAGGCAGTTTGGATTAATTAATGGATTCCCAAGAGAACCATCTTCCACCCAGAAGTCAGTATCCCGACGAATATTACGTTGTCATTCCTCAAGTCCTCTATGTTTGAATAATTATCGCTGCTTTTCTGACACCTATATACCTGAATTCTATAGATGAAATAATTTATCTTCAAACAAATTAAACATATAAATTTTTTGTAGAAATAACTTTAAAAATACTATATATTTGTAAAATAGTAATTAATTTTCAATTCTTCAATTTTAGTTTTTATTTCGTAATTGAATCCGAGGTATAAGTAGTAGAGGTCAATTTCAGTCAGACATGTCAAATTCTTCGAAATTTGGTATCAGTAATTAATCTTTATTTCTTTTTAAAATATTTAAATATTAGTTTTTATTTGGAAACTGGGTCCCAGGTATAATCAGTAGTACAGGTCAATTTCAGGCAGACGTCAATTTCTTTAAAATGCTTCATTAGTAATTAATCTTTACTTCTTTTTAAAATATTTAATTACTAGTTTTTGTTTGGAAACTGAGTCCCAGGTATAATCAGTAGTAGAGGTCAATTTCAGTCAGACATGTTAAATTTCGTGAAATTTGATAATAGTAATTAATATTCAATTCTTCCATTTTAGTTTTTATTTCGTAATTGAATCCGAGGTGTAAGTAGTAGAGGTCAATTTCAGTCAGGCATGTCACATTGATTAAAATTCGTCATCAGTAGTGTAAATCTGTTTTAGTCAGCCCTTGTTCTGAATATTTGTATTTCAGTCTTCATTTCTTCTTCAATATTAACTTCGAATTCAATCTGAAAAATATTCAGTAGTAGAGGTCAATTTCAGTCAGACATGTCAAATTCTTCGATATTTCGTACCAGTAATTAGTTTTCATTTCTTTTTGAATAATAATTTTTATTTAGAAACTTAGTCAGAGGTACAATCAGTAGTAGAGGTCAATCTCAGTCAGGCATGTCCAATTTTTTTAAATTCTTCATCATCAGTAGTACAAATCTGTTTTAGTGTTCTAAATATTCCTATTTTTAGCCCATGATCTGAATATTCGTCATTTTGGTCATTATTTCTTCTTCAATATTTGCTTATTTTATTTTCGAATTGAATCCGAGGAATAATCAGTAGTAGAGGTCAATTTCAGGCAGACATCAATTTCTTTGAAATGTTTTATCAGTAATTAATGTTTACTTCTTTTTAAAATACTTAATTACTAGCTTTTGTTTGGAAACTGAGTTCCAGGTATAATCAGTAGTAGATGTCAATTTCAGTCAGACATGTCAAATTCTTCGAAATTTGGTATCAGTAATTAATCTTTAATAATTATTTCTTTTTAAAATATTTAATTACTAGTTTTTATTTGGAAACTGAGTGCCAGTTTTAATCAGTAGTAGAGGTCAATTTCAGTCAGACATGTCAAATTCTTCGAAATTTGGTATCAGTAGTGTAAATCTGTTTTATTCAGCCCTTGTTCTGAATATGCGTATTTTTAGTCTTCATTTCTTTTTCAATATTAGCTTTTATTTTCGAATTGAATCCAAGGAATAATCAGTAGTAGAGGTCAGTTTTAGTCAGACATATCAAATTCCTCGAAATTTGGTATCAGTAATTACTTTTCACTTCTTTTTAAATAATAATTTTTATAGAGAAACTTAGTCAGGGGTACAATCAGTTGTAGAGATCAATCTCAGTCAGACATGTCCAATTTTTTTAAATTCTTCATCATCAGTAGTGCAAATCTGTTTTAGTCAGCCCATATTTTGAATATATTCGTAATTTTAGTCATTATTTCTTCTTCAATATTTGCTTTTTTTATTTTCGAATTGAATCCAAGGAATAATCAGTAGTAGAAGTCATTTCCAGTCAGACATGTCAATTTCTTCGAAATTTGGTACCAGTAGTAAAAGTTAGTTTTAGTCAGACTGTATAAAAAATTTAAAAAAATGTTCCTTTATCAAAAAAACACTATCAAATAGAATTGCACTTATTTTTTCCCATTAAAAATTATTTTCTCGAAGTGAAAACCATTAAAAATAAAAATTTTTGGCCCATCAATATCTGGATTGTTATCGAAACAATTTGACATAAAAAACAAATTCGTTGTTTTATTAAACTTTTTTCGCATCATATCATATATCAAATCGAGTACAGTATAGATATTATTTTGAGATAAAAATAGATGTTATCACAAGAGTTGAAAATAACAAAAAATTCAAAATTTTCAACAAAAAAAAAATTGACTTCAAACTGTTTTAATTTTTGTGTTTTATGTTGTGTTAACTAAAGTTGAAAAATGTTACATGCATAACAATTTTGTCTTGTGTAATTGATCTCTTTGTCGCTTTTTTTTAATACACTGTAATCCACCTGCAAATATGTATTTAAATTTATATTGCAGAATTTTCAGTTTTATTTTTAGTTCTAAATTTTCAAAAAAAAGTAGATGAATTTAATATCAACGATAAACAAGAGTTTCAAACGCTGTCAAAGTTCCCTAAATTCCATTCTGTTATACCCATTGAACAGACTTTAATCAATACTCGAATTAATTGCTTCTAATTACGTTGCATGTGAACAATGTGAAAAATCTTGGGTATGTTCCCATTTTGCCTTGCAGTTCTAATTAGATCCCACTGTGTGTTTAATAAAAAAACTGAAAAACATTCCTTTTATTGCGGATATTTTCGTTCATTTTTAGAATGACTATTTGTTTTCACATGACAGGAATATATTGAACGATAGATTTGAAGTAATAATGAATAAATAAATTCTGTTTAATCATATAATAATCAAACTGTTTAATCATACCTAATCATTTAATCATATAATTATATAATCGGACAAAGTGAACATGTTTTCCAACTGCTCAGATTTTTATTGATTAATATTACCGCAGCTATTAAAGTAGAAGACCATGCTGGAGCGCCTGTTGCTTTTTGGCACCGTTCACTTTACTTATAAACATGTGTCCAACTTAAAGTGTTTATAGAGTCTAACTTCTTTTTTTTCTCTCCAGACAATTCATTTTGTATATAGTAATTTTTCATATTTCTTATCGTCGAGCGACAAAATGATTTTTATCGCACAATAGTGGTTCTAGAGTAAGTTTTCCACAAGATCATGACCTCAGGCCAAGTCCATTTTCTCATATGTGTGTGTGTGATAAAGTTTTCCAGCCAAAGTGCAAAAGGATGCTTCTAATGCCTTGAGGAAGAAATCTGACGGAGATATATATTGTATATATGTCATATATATATATATATATTTCGCTAGACGCTCAGATATGGTTTTCAAAGGACAATTCCGCTTTTCTCACACAAAAGACTCGCTTTTCGTGGAACATCGACACAAAAGCATATCCATATAAACATTCACAAATACCCCACTGCACTTGTTCAAAGTGAGTGCAAGGTGCAAGTTATCGCGGTGCGTTTTCAACAGCATTTTCCCATTGTAAAATACCGCATATTGTTCCATTTACCAACATCTGTCGACTCCAGATTATTTTTAGAAATATAGATTTTAACCAGCAAATTTATGTGGTAAAATATTATATATATACTTTTCTGCTATTTTAATTATAAATGAAAATGAGTAAATTTTAAAGCGTCGGAAAAAGCAACAACGCTGAATTATAAAAACAAATATATAATTAAAAACACACTGCGCTTGTTAATTAAATATTTATTCATTTAGCTGTAAATAAAATTTATTTCAATTTCTATAATATAATGCTGGCTGGCTAACAAATAATAATGCAATTTCATTGTCACTTATTAAATATTTATAATTTTATATACATCTTGTACACTATTGCTCATATGTTGCGGGAAATGGAAACTTTATTTTCAGCGTCTGACGAAGATCAATTTTTTACGGTACACTTGATGCTATTGTTTTTAAACCTCCATTCTGTGAATTAGGTCATGTTCATGTATGGATCACTGATCACAGATACCCATAAATTTGACTTGTGACTCGTTATCTCATCATTTAAGTCTTGTTTTTTCAATTACCTGGCCAGCAATATTAAAATACACATCATCGTCGACATCATCTTGCATTATTTTCTGTTGCCTTAAACATGATCTCATAAATTTGATTCCATCATTTTTAATTTATCTTTAATTTATTTCCGAGTATGAATCGTAATTGCGATTAATAAATTAAATATTAATATTAATATTTTATTAAATATTAAACCATTTTTTTATTTTCAGGCAGAAAGAATTTTTAATTGCATATATAAATTTATAAAATAGAAACATATAGACATAGTTGAAAATAGTTATCCTTGAAAGATTCATTTTCTCACAGTATGAATATGTGCCATTAGGGAAAATAATGGTAAAAGGGATTCTGAATTTTCCTTCCAAAGAACCCTTTTGAATTTCTTGTAAATTTGATATTTACGGGTACAATTGCAACGTCGATTGACGAAGAAATTCTCACTCGAGTTTCTCTCTATGGCATCGTTAAAGCCTCAATTGCTTCACCAAAAACCAAAGTATGGCAATTGGATTCAATTCAGCAATGAGAATTAAAATTTTTATATAAATAATTTCAAACAGAAAAAAAAATGCATCAAAATAGTGCAAGGATTTTGCTTTCCGTTTAAAATTCCAATCTCTGCTTTGATTTAGGACATTATTTCTTGAAAAGAAAAAACGTAAGAAAAAAAACTTGTTCTATTTATAAATATATTCAACCCTATAGTTTTTATATTCAATGGAGCATTTCTTTCGCATTTCTTCAGAGCTGGAAATTACTATTAGCAATTTCAAGGCAATTAAAAGGTAATTGAGCTGATTCGACGCCTTATTAACTTCCTTTTTATAGTAGCACGTTTTCAAGTTCCTGGACTTTTAAGGGTACATTGATTTTGCTTCTTTTTACAAGCAGAAGCACTTGGTCGCCTTCAGTTCGTTGAAAGTGTTTTTCATCACCTTTGATCATAAAGGATGTGAATTTAAAGCTAGACACTCTCACTTGCTTTCAAATAAGCTTACTCTCAATGAAAATCTTTTCAATATTCGAAAGACAAATTCATAAATATTTATTACATTTATATATTACAGTTTCCTTTTTTCATGTAAATGTTTACCTATATATAATATATCACAAGAGAAAGAAAACTCTTCTTTTATTTCGTGTTAAATATTTTCCCATACTTTACGGATTTTATCGGGTCAATAAATAAATTTTAAAAAGTAAAATAAAAAATTTATCCAATAGAGAAAAAATTTGTTGAAAGTCTGTTGATATTTGAGTGATATAAAATAATTAATGGGCAATTCGAGTCAATTGTGCGGCAAAATAAATAGCCATTAGTGTGACTATTACTATATTAATCTTCACACTGAAAATATATTTTTCTTCAATACTTTAGAATATCACTGTAAACTTAAAAGTATCAAATTGATCCAAAGGATAATCAATTTGATACTTTTGGTATCACTGTAAACTTAAAAGTATCAAATTGATACCAAAAGTATCAAATTGATTATCCTTTGGATCAATTTGATACTTTTAAGTTTACAGTGTATGGATAAAATTTTAGTTAGAAATGTAATAAAAAATAAATTTGCTCATTAATTTAATAAATATAATTAATAATTAATCTTTTTAAATATATTATATAATAGAAATCGATATTCTATTTACATTCGCTGTGTGAGTTTGGTTATCGAAAATTGACGTATTTTGTTCGATGATAGAAAACAAAGTTGACGAAGCAATTAATCAATCAAAAATTGTTAAAACTTAATCCAAGAGTTATTAAATATTTCGATTAATATTTTTCAACAACAAAAAAAAAAAACAAAAAAAATTATTTTAAAATGTTAGTTACCAGATCAATATTTTGAATTATGACTGGTCGACTGAATGATCAAATAATTACATATATAATGTATTTGAGTGTAAATTTCAATTAATTATTTCATTAATTAGTATTGTAGAATTTCGCTACTTCCTTTCTCGCAGCTTCGATAATAGTTGGATTACAATGATTATGATCCCAATTAATTCCTGGACATCCCAAAGTCTCGAAGCAACTAGCCGCATGACCACTTCTTGGACAACAATGAATCACTGCCCAAATACAAGGTCCTGGCCCTTTCACTGGCGGTCTTCGAGTGGCTGGCGCTGGAAATCGAGCAGCCTGAATTCCTCTCTGATTTGGATTAATTCCCTGCAATAGAATTTTTATTGAAACAAAAATTATTTCAATTAAAAATACTATTATTTTTAAAGCAGAAGAAAGAAAGCAGAAAGAAGCTTTTTGGAATCTAAGTTTCAGTGATGTTAAATCTGATTGGAAGATTAGTGAAATTGTAATAGTTGAAAAATTTTCGCAACTGTTTCATTTTCATTGGGGGAAAAAAAATGAGTGACGATTTTGATAAATTTCAAGTGTATTACACTGATATAATGATCAAATGGAAAAGCAGATGGAGGAATGAAAGACAAGAGGAAATGAAAAGCTTGGAATATCATTATTAGTGATCTTGACAATCAGCGTTAATAATAGTACTCAGTGGTTGGATTTAACATGTCCTATCAGTCATTCCAATCAAATAGTGCCAAGAGGTTTCGAGATATTCGATTCGGTACGCTACTGCTCTCACCGGAAAATCGATTTCGCTACCAAAGCCGCCTCTCGAGAACAGCACTGGAGAAGAGGAGTTGGTGCCGGATCCTCCCGGACGAATTATTATCGTCGCACTCACAGGTAGAGAGTTCAGAACCTCCTCATCCTGTCGTCTACGATACTCGTCCAAACTCCTCACAGTATCTTGCCTCCTTTTTAATTCCTGATACCTTTTTAAAGAGAAAAGAAAAACCAAAAAGAAACAATAACAACAAGTTCATTTGTCATTAAGAGAAAAAGACACGTCACTGTCGAAAAGTCTATCATTGTTTCTCTTTTAGAAGCAACCGGACATGATCCGTACTTTATCCTACATTTTTGTTAAAACATATCAATTGAAAAGTAAATTTTAACCCTTTTTTTTAATTACAATTAACAATGTTTCTATTTTTCTCCAGTGAGAAAAAATTTCCCATCAATCAATTTTGTTTGTTATTCAAAGATTTGTTCACAAACCAATCAATCTTTATCCGAAACTGAATTTCCCTCTATCTTAATCCGAATTTCCGTTCTCAATCTAAAACAAGGATTCAGTAGGCAGTTTGAAATTCAGTTTCGGAATGATTCGCACTGTAATAATGGATTTTAAAATCATTGTTTACAAATTGATTCGGAAAAAAGAAAATTTCAATCAAAATTCAAAATAGATAAAACTGATTGAAATGTCAATTACAAAATTCAGGTCTAAAATTTTAAAATTAGAGATGAAATGGATTTTTTACCTGTCATCATGTTCTCTAATTCTGTTCTGCCTTTCTATATCATCCCTTCTCCTTTCCTGTTCTAATCTCTGACGATCTCTTTCTAACTCCTGATTGACCTTCTGAGGTTGATAGCCTTTATTACTTAGATCAGGTGGAGGTTGATATCCTTTATTATTTACATCAGGTGGAGGTTGATATCCTTTGTTATTCAAATCAGGTGGAGGTTGATATCCCTTATTGTTTAAATCCGGAGGAGATGGAGGTGGTTGATAACCTTTATTATTTTGATCGATTTGTGGTTGATATCCTTTGTTATTAAAAGTAGGAGGTGGTTGGTATCCTTTGTTATTAAAATCAGGCGGAGGTTGATATCCTTTATTATTCAAATCAGGCGGAGGTTGATATCCCTTGTTGCTTAAATCAGGCGGAGGTTGATATCCTTTATTATTTACATCAGGAGGTGGATATTGATAGCCCTTCTCATTAGGGGGGGTAAATTGATAAGGTCTAATCCAAGGAGGTCGTCGTTCTGCCTGAGATCTCCGATTCGCTTCATGCATCCATTCTTGCCTCATTCTCTCGCCTTGATTTCTCATTTTCTCGTGCCACAATCTTTCCTCTTCATATCTCTGTGACTTTCTTCTTCTGTCCTCCTCCTCTAATCTTCTCTCCTCCAGCTCGATCCTTCTCCTATCGGACCTTCTCCTCTCTTCTTCTTTTCTCTCCCTATCTCTTCTAATTTCGTCCATTTCATTTCTCTGCGCCATGTCATTAGGCGGAGACGGTCCGTGATTTCTTCTATTCTCTGGATGGTTCATTCCTTTTGGATTAAATGGCCGAACAGATTCCTTGGGTCGTTTTTGCTCCATCCAAATGGGCTCTCTATCTCTCCCGTGATACCTATTATCATAAAAATGTCTGTTTCTGGCTAAATCTTGATTTTCTGTTCTTGATTCTGTGGGTCTTCTTACTCGAGAATCGTTCAATGGTCTTTTTTCGCCAAGGACAATGGGTGTATTGGTTGATATGTAGTTACGTAGTTTTTTTTCATTTTCCTGTTGACGCCTTCCATCGGGACGGATCAAATTAGATGGCGATGGATTTTCATTTTGATTTCTTCGTCTTTCTGTTTCTTGCCTTTGTCTGTGTTGTTCGTATCGTCTTCTATCTTCTTGAGCTTGAGGTCTTCTTATTTCTTGGGGTCTTCTTCTCTCATCATCCTCTCTTCTTCTCTGCTCGTGCATTCTTCTTTGATCTTCTAATCTTCTATTTTCATCAGATCTTCGTCTATCATCGGAGAGATTTCTCCTTTCATTCTCTCGTCTTCTGTTTTCATCTTGGCCCTTTTCATTGTTTGGCCAATTACGTCTGTGAGAAGTGATTCTTCGAAATTCTTGTTCTTCTCTTCGCCTTTCATCGTGCCTTCGTCTGTTATCTTCGTCTAGGTTTACTCGTTCATTTTCACCTTCTCCCCGTCTGTTTTCATCCTGATGATGATGACCCCTCCTTCTTTCTTCTTCTTGTCTAAATCGCATATAATCGGATCTTCGTCTCGCATCTTCCCTTCTTCGTTCCTCGTCTCTTTTTCTCTGTTCATCTCTTCTTCGATCTTCTTCTTCTTTTCTACGTCTCTCATCGTCTCTTCGTCTTTGTTCCATTTCGTCATCGGGTATAATTCCCTCATCCTCACCATATCCCCACATGTCTCGGTTAAGATCTCGTTTTCTTCTCAAAGGAGTCGATTGAGTTAATTGAGAAATTGAGAGAAGCTTACGACCATTTGGAAGAGGAGTATCGTCTTTTGAAACCAAGGACTCTTTGTTCTGTGCCATTATATCCCAATCTGCATCGAGAAAAGCTGAAGCCAAATCTCCACGAACTGGTAATTTTTCTTTCTTATCATATTCTTCATACAGATGAACGGGAATGTCACCTCTGTGCGGAGGAGGATTCTGTAGTTCTTGCTCCAATTTTTTCAGCTTTATGAGCTCATCCCTTTCCTCATAAAATACACCTTGAGGGTCTTCATCTTCATCTGATTCATAGACGAGTTGTACATTCACTATATTTTCCGGATAGAGAGAAGGCGTTTCATCGTGACTGGAATCTTTGTTACTTGGAGATGAAAATCTCTTGTCTCGAAGACTAGTTTCTACACCTTCACATCCAACTTGCAACTCTGGTACTCCACCTATTCCAAATGATTCATTTTCCGAATGATCTTCCAACTTATTCGTAAAACGAAGTTCCGGTCTGAACATTTCATTTTCAATTTTCGTTTTTAAATTTTTCAAAAATGGTATTATTTGAGATTGATTTTCCTTCATTATATTTTCCTTTGATTCGTGAACATTTTTCTCAGAACTAGTTTCAATTTTTTCATTTAAATTTACATTCTTTTTTCTTTCATTATTTTCATTATTTTCACGTCGAATATTGTCCTCGAGTTTATTTGAAGATTTTTCTTCTTCTTCTTCTTTCTTTTTCTTGGATGCATTTCCATCAAACAGTGAGCCCTCCTCGAAAAGGTCTAATTTATAGACCTCGATAGATCCTGGTCCTTGATCTTGAAATGAATCATAATCATTGGAATATTCATCCTCGATGACAGATTTCTTTTGTTGATCTTCAATAAACAGATCCTTCTGATGTGAAGATTCTTTTCTATTGAAAATTTTTTTCTGAATTCTCGCGACATCTTTAAATTGAATTTCATCTTGGATGCCATCTTTAATGGAAAGATTCGAGTCAACTTGTTCTGGACCAATCCCGTAAGACCTATCCGGAGATCCTGAAAGAGTTTACATAATTGAACGACACTCCCAGTCGTTTCGCATCTTAGCTTAGAAAATACAAGAGATACAGTAAGTGCATCGAACCCAACGAGTCTGAAATCTTTAACCAAGATCTTAAAACTTTCTCGTTTGCAATGTATTATAAATGTTTTTTCTTAAACAAGAAAAGGGACACCGACTCTCACGAAGAAGGATAATGAAGTTTGCTTGTGATTTGAAATTTTAATTGCATTTTTTTTTTTCATTTTAGTTCAGAAGATAAGAAACTAAGAAAGATAGAAAAAAAACTTTTTATTGGAGGGGGAAACAATTATTTAAATGGACATTCAATTTTCTCTACTTCATTTTAAATAATGGTTACGTAATGAAATTCTACTTAATTGCTCTCTACTTAAATGGGGGACACTGACAAAATTGTCGTAATTGACTATTACAAAATAATTTTTAAAGCTCCTGTGTTGAAAAAAGTTAATAGTACAACTACCGTTACGGAGAAACGTCCCTCGAGGTGGTTTTAAATTTGACATCTCAATCGGCAAGTGAAGGTTGGATGTTTGATTGTGTTTCGAAGTAAGAAGATCCTTTGGACCCTGCAACTTGGAGTTTGCATGACCCTGAGTTTCTTGGGTAACTTCATGATGCTTGGGGGATAGTTGGGGGGAGTATTGATCGAGGGAGGGATGGGAGGGGTAAAGGGTGGCAGAAAATACCCCAACTGCGCCTGCTAACCAGACTGTGGCCAGAGCCACTGTCACCCCTGGCTGCATCCTCCTGCAATCAAACGGATGTTTGCCATTATTTTTTAAACGGAACAACACGCTCTGCCTCACACCAACATACTCCTCGAAACTGTACGCCTATGCTTGAAAACGTTTTCCTTTCCCTGACAATTTTCCACTACCCCCCTCAAAAAAAAAAAGGAAACCCAACATTCTTTAACCATGAGTGAATATTTTAATATATTTCGTTGGAAGTGAATTAAAACGAAAATTATTTCATTATTTCAATAAATTAAAGTAGGAAAGAAGATTACAAAAAATTGTTAAAATCCGCAAAGTTTATTTGTGTGAAATATTAACAGAAAACAAAAGAGTTCTTCTGCTGAGTGAACACAAATTATTAATTAACCATGGAAATTGGCGTTAACAGCACATTTCCATTCATCAAGTTTTTCATCAATACTTGAAATTAATTGACTCTTTAAATACTCGAGTGAAAGTTTTGATTGATATTCCATTAGTACTCGTCATTATTATTGAGTAATTATTATGAGTAATTTTTACGTCCCTTCTGCGAATTAATCAATTTTTGAATATCCGAAGTAAAATTTTCCCTTTTTCCATAGATTTAAATTAATTTTGAATAATTCGATTATATAATTTCGAATTGAAAGTTTTCGCCACGGTCCAAGGTATATATGCAATTTATTCGCAAATAATATGAAATTTTTTTTAAATAATGAGGCCTCTGAGGTTGAATAAATTTTTTACGAGTCAGGAATTTTAGTAAGCTTTAGGATCAAAGAAAAGATCTCCTTGAAACTAGAATTCATCCTAGTGAATAAAATTGTGAATTTCCTTTATTTTTTTTGAAACGATTCGCAAGGAAATTTTTCCGAGTGACGTGAAAATGTCATTTTGAAAGTGCGAAAAGCTCGAATGTTAATTTATATAGCAATTCCTCACAATCTGAGCAGAAAAAGGAAGCTTAACGTTTTTTCTTTGCATTCCACTTTTCTTAGTTTCTCTGTTGATACTTAGAAGTATTTATAATTTATAATTTATAATTTATATCTTTCAAGTTTTGAAAATATTTCTTTTAAAATATACGAAACAATTTATATTATTTGTTATATATAATGTTGAAAGAAAAATAAATAAGAAAAGAATTTGCAAAAAGTTCTTTTCAACTGATAACAGGTGTAAAAAATTATTTTCCCTGGAAGTTAATTGTAGGCAGGGTTTTATCAACTGAAAACAAATATTTATAGCAGGAATTCATAATACTTAAAGAGTGAGCGTGAAAATTGATTAGCATTGAAGTGAGAGCAATCAGTAATTATCGACATAAAACAGCTGGATATAGCGGACTTCAACAATGGCCTCTTTTCAATTAACACGATCGTATAATAATTATTCATCACACCATTCATTATTTATTTTCCCTCCTCTTATATATTAAATATAAAAATCTACAATTTCGTACAATGTATAATTCTAAATTCTCTCTATAGTTTATGTATAAAGGCAAATGAAATTCACTTTCTTTTGCATATAAACTTAAAAGACAGAGGATATACATTCGAGTTTTAAACTTTGATTAGGTAAAAGAGTCTAATGTGAATTTTAGAGCAAGCATAAGTACTCCTCTCCAAGCGGGAAATGTGAAAACCTAAACATGTCTGAAAAAGACTGGAAAAAAGCAGAAACAAAGCAAATATACAAAAAGCAAGTAAAAACAAAAGTAAAAAAAAGAAAAGAAGTCGTGAGTAAACAACCTTTAATGAAACTACCCCTGGGCAATGATATCCCAGGAAGAAAAGGTTCGAGACAAATAAATTGTTTTTAAACAAATTACTCCGTATATCTTTCAGTAAACCTAACTTGAAAAGAATGAGTTTCCTTCACTCTATTTTTTCCTATCTTTGCATTATCTACTTTTACAAAACTTTACATATATTTCCCATGCAGTAAAGTTTTAATCTTTTGCATTACAAAAATTTCAAAATGAACATTGAAACTTTTATAATTTAATGTTTTTAATACGTTTCTTTTTTTGCTCAACTTTGTTTGCTATCAAAAACAAAATGAAAGATAAAACATTTTTAAAAAAGGGGAAAAATTAATTAAAAATTGAAATTTAAATGCGTAAAACTTTTTAAAAAGTCAAATACCATTACGTTCAATATATATATGTGAAATATTTCAAAACTCGGGGAATATTTCAATTTAAATACATTGAATATATAGAATTTCGAACTTTTGCTTCTTTGAAGAACTGAAATTGTAAATTTCCATTTTAATAAAATACACGTTTCTCTATTAAAGTTGAAATAGGTTTTAAAGTTATATAGTCAGCGAACTTAATGCCGTGTTGATATTGTTCTAGAATCAACTAAAATCGCTCTTTGATTATAGCCCTCATGGTCTATATAACAACTTGTTTTCAAACAAATCAATTTTACATATATTACTTTTACGTCGAGGCCACGTAGTTTGCAAAGAGAAACAACCCCCTGTAAAATCTCTCTGGAACAGAAACCTCGAAGAGAGTTGATTCCCTTGCGTGCCATGTTGGCAATGTACAATGTACATACTTATGAATAAACTTTCACGCTTACCATTAAAAAAAAAAAAAAAATTGATGACTTTTGTTGATCACGATAAAGTACACCCTGTATTTAAAATCAAACAAAAATAATACAATGGATTTTTTTTTTTTCATTCCACAATATTTCTTTTATTATACTGAAAAAAATATATTTGATTCAAATAATGTTCAAATGTACCAGAAATTTATTTATTTCTTCTTCAAGATCAGATTTTATTATAATATGTCATTTTGTGTAATCTATTGAAAATTACAAAGCTTCAAAATGTTCAATTCACGTTTTTTGCTTTTTGCGAAAATATTTATATCGAAAAAATGAGAATGTGATATTTCGTTCATTTCAACGTTCATAACTTTTGGATCATTTCAAATAATGGATCACTTGACTATTATCAAATAAATATTTATTTCTATCAAATAAATTTTATTTGAGGAAATTAAATGGTATTTGAGGAAATTAAATGGTATTTGAGGAAATTAAATAGTATTTGAGGAAATTCAATAATATTTGATTCAAATACAGAAATTATTATTTCATTTACAGTTTATTTGAATTGAAATGTAAATAAAAATTATTAAGGTCAAATAAATATTTATTTGTATCAAATAAAGTTTATTTGTATCAAATAAATTTTATTTGTATCAAATAAATTTTATTTGGGGAAATTAAATGGTATTTGAGAAAATTAAATAGTATTTTTGAAGATATTAAATAGTATTTGAGGAAATTAAATAGTACTTGACTCAAATAAAGAAATTATTATTTCACTTACAGACTCTTTTGATTTAAAATGTAAATAAAAATTATTTAGGTCAAGTAAACATTTATTTGATAATAGACAATTAATCCGTTATTTGAATCAAATAAATTTCCTTTTTCACTCTATTATTTTTCATTGTTTCTTCTCCAATAATATAATATCATTGGAAAAAAAATAGTAAATAAGGTAAAAATTTTGCCTTTTTGCAAATTTCTACATTCACAAGTAAAAATAGTGCATTAGAAAAATTCACGATTCATTACATTTTTATGAGATAGTATTTGATGCATAAGAGAAAGGGCAACGAGTTTTTCCACTCTGACAAATGAACGTGACACCTTAATTAAGATAAGCAATTATAAAATACCTTTTTCAGAGAAATATATATATACTTTTTCGTTCCTTTTTATATATATAAAAAGGAACGAAAAAGTAAAATAATATAATGATTGCACACACTCGATTCTATAAATTTTAACGAGCGCACTTTGCCTGAATACAGTATCGCGTGTTGTAAATATTTGATCTATTATAAAAGTCAAGAAATAACTCGATGAAAAGTGAAATACCAAGCGCAGACGAATATATACAGTTAAACATTTCTCATTGTGCTTTTAATAAATTTTTAAATGAAAAATAATTATAACTTTGTGTAACTTGATGATCTCGAAAATTCATAATAATGTTTGTGACGCGGAAATTGTGCTATAGAGGAAAATATGAATTGTTACGTCATAGCACGCAGTCACTGAACTTTAAACTCCACTGTAAAATTTATTAAATAATTAATTCTGATTTTTAAAATCTGGTCTTTAAATAACAAATACAGCCAAAGGGGAAGGTGAAGTAATAAATAATTATTAATTTGAATTCCTTGTATTTTTTTTTCTTCTGCAAAGCGAACAAATAAACGATAACATCTTTTGTTTGAAATAATGAGTTTTACGAGCTTATGAGAAAATTAAATCTTCCATTAAATCGATAATAATGCTTAACATGGGTAAAAGAACAACAGAATGCACTTTCCTTATTTCGGTCAAGATAAGGAATTATTACAAGCTTGGATGCCCGGAGCAATGTATTTATCCCCGCAGATAGGTGAAATTTGCCATCGCAGCTAATTGCAAGGTTAATTATAAATTAAGGTATTAACTATACTATTAGTATCGAGACGTGTCGGGCTGTGAGTCTGTCGCTTGACGTTATCGCATTATTTGTGGTCGAACGGACAAAATAATTAAACGATGCGCAGTTTCGCATAAACTAAAATCCCTAAGTCTATTTCCAATCAACCGAGAGAAACATTGATCGCAATAATGATCGCAATTTTTCTCAACACACTTTTAAACCATCGAATTCACCATTAGAACTAATCGTTATTCATTAGGTCTGATCATTGTGCTCATGAGGCAAATGCATTAGCGTCACAAAAGAAATGAATGTGGAAAAAATGAACTTTGAACGTTTTCGATTGACTTTTTTTTTGGTGTGGAGTGCACAATGCGCTCAGCGACATTTCTTTATATGATGCCTTATGGTGAGAAAAAGAGGTGAAAAGTGCTATTAATAAAAAAAGAAGAAGACAAATGAGAAACATTGATAAGAGAGGAGAGAACTATTCTAGGTGCCATAAATCAATAAGAAGTCGATGACAATAAGTTCGAATAGCTGTTCAAGTTTTTAATTAAACGAAGTGTATTAGAAAATAATATACTTTATCCACATTCCTTTCGATAAAGCCGTGCTTTCTATTTTTACAAAAAACAGGTACAATTTCTATTTAAACTTTAAAGCGAAAAATAATATTCATTGTCTGCGAATTTTTTTTCGCAATTGTTGATTTAAAAGAAAAAATTGGAAAAATTTGTTTTAGAAAAATATTTTTCTTTGAAATCGTTGATAATAAATGTTGTGGAATTTAACATTTTAGTTAACTTTAGGGAACATGAATTTCGTGATGTCTTATTTTCGAAGCACATGAATTTATTATCCTTCTAGAAAGTTTACATGATAACTTAAAATATTCAATCATTTGTTAATAGTTGAAATATTAATGTTAAAGTTCCTCGGGTAGTTTGATAGGGAATAATTAATATTTAACTGTTGCAAGACTACCAACTACCACGATCATCATTAAAATTTCACGATTTAAATTTTTACCCAGCAAAGTTTGAAACGGAAATAAATTAAACTCACCGGTTACAGTAAAAAAAAAATGAAAAAGAAGAATAAATACAAAAAAGGTTAATTAATTTAAGGATCAAATCTCCTCTCTTTGATCTAAGAATCAAAATGATAGATTTTCCAAACGAATTATATATATAATTTAATAAAATCAATTTCATTTCATACCAAAGGAAAAGCTACTAAGCTTGGAGAAAAAATTGAGCAGAATTTCGTAATTTCAAGAGAGGAGGCGAATTTGTCGAATTCTTCCGCTGCTTAAGTTTCAAACAAGAGGGAGGGAAGGGCGTTGTTGAGGAATATAGGTATATAGGTGTAGTTTGAGGGAAGACGAGACGAAAATATAAAAAGAATGTACAGAAAAAGGAAAAAGGGAATCCATCTCTGAAGCATATTGGACAATTCGCACGAATGGAGTCGTAGAGGAAATAAAAATTCTCAGTGATGAAAATTTTGCTGAAAAACATTCAAATTTGTTTAATTAATTTTCCCATTTTAGTAATCTATGTATATATAGTGATATCACAATGAAATATATTGGATGGTCTAAAAATTGCCATGAAGTTTAATTAGAATAATTACCTTACACTAATTTGGCTTAATTGCAATCTCGAAAGACTCTCTGCAATGTATATAGCTATCCATATAGCAAAATAAAAGACAATAAAGAATGATTACAGGGATTTCTTTTTCTAAAAAAGATTCCCATTATTGAACTTTATCTCTCAAGTTTTTATATTCCAGAATAAATGAAGGTATACAATATGCATCTACTAGAGACAACAAACAGTGACACATCAAGTCATTCATATAAGGATGACATTGATGCATATATTTTTCAGTGACTATTCATTTGAAACAGAAGCATTGTATGAACATCTTTTTATAGAAAAAAAATATATTTCTACTGAGAATGACGTCCAATTTTTAAAATCCAAATGGCATTGGATATTTAAAAAAAAAGAAAAGATATATCCTGATAAAAAATGCGGTTACGTTTTTAAAATGAAAGTCTACAAAAACTGTTTGTTACAAAACAATTATGTTTCAAAATTTTAATATTTAATATTTAATATTTAATATTTAATACTTAATATTTAATATTTAATATTTAATATTTAATATTTAATATTTAAATATTTTGTCAATTTTACTTTTAAAATATTGAGAAATCGCAATAAATCGCAATATTTCAACTCAAACGTTTTCTTTGATATTGATAAATTTTTTAAAATTAATATTTATTTCATATTTAATTAATACTTGTTATATTAAACGTCATTTAAACCTCTCTAGTGAGCAGTAATCGATATACTTGAATGAAGAAATAAAAGAGATATAACTTTATAATACTATGAAGTATGAACTAATTAATTATTGATAATTGCTTTTCACCGCAACGCAGTCGACAAACTATGGTATTCTATACTCTGAAATTATTAAACTAAGTGCCTTGTAGTTATATTATGTTTCAGAATCTAATGCATATAATTGAAAATTTACATATAATTTCATTAATTCATCCTGTAACCGGATATACAATGAATATTTGTCGTGTACTTAATAAAATTTTAGAAAATGGACAATTTTAATTTTAATTTTCTACGACGCTTTTTTATATATAAATCATATGGGTATGTTTTATAGTTTTCGCATTCCATTGAGCAAACAAGAATTGCTTTGTACAATTGAAATTTTATTTTTCACCCAGACCAATATTTTTCTTAACACCATTCAACCACAATGCAATACCATTTTTGTCTGAATGAAAATTTTATTGAATTGAACAAGCTTTGCTGAATTTTGTTCTTTCATTTATATTGAAAAACGCAAAAGCGCTTCAATAATTTATATTGCACAGTAACATTCTTTTGAATTTATAAATTCACTTTTTGCCACTTTTTAATATATTTTTTTCAATTCAATATTTTTCTATTTCGATTGCAATAATCATTTACAAAGCAAAATATGGGAAATTTAAAAAATAAACTATAATGAATTTTTTTAATTCATTGATATTGTACCGCAAATAAATTTTCTTCACGAAAGTATAAAAAGTTGGAAATAAAAAATTTTATCTACAATTTTAATGAAACTTGTGACTTTCCTGTACATTAAACAATGACATTTGTATACTGTATTGTTTATACAATACGTGGTCGCAACGTCTCGCTAGTTTAGCCATGCAAACGAGCAACTAGACATTTCAAACTTTTGGCTCTCTAGATTTTTATTTATTTATATTTTATGTATATAAATAAATAAATCGTATATGTATAAATAAATTAAAAATTTTACAAGAAATTTAACAAATTTTCAAAATTGAGAATTTGTCTGAAATTCCAAATAGAAAATAATTTATTAATTTTCCAATAAAATGTTGAAGAAATTTTTATTTATATTTTGCGAAAAGAATTTTTAACAATTTATGTTTAATTACTGTTTTGGAAATTAGCATTAAAATTTAAAAATTGTGTTTTCTGAATTACCCTCTACTTTGAAAATTTGAAAATAAATTGATTTATGGAATGGAAGTTAGATGAGAAGCTGCATGTTTTTTACTCGTAAAAAAATTTAACCTTGTAATGCAGATTTAACTTATTTATCTTAGAGTAATAAAAGTTTGCAAAGCAATGGCGATAAACGACCAGAGGGGAGGGGGGTTAGAAACCTGAAAGTTTCTCCTGATAAAATGAATTTTCACCACTTTTTGCTATAAACTGTCCCCATCGTTTCTTATATGTATATTCGCAGATATATAACTCAATTGATTGTGGCATTACTACTTTCAAATCTTTCCTGGGTAATTAGCATTCCTTCACATTAATATTTTATTTTCCACTTGACACAATTTTTATTTTTAATATTAAAAAATTATTTAAATATTTAGATAAAAAAAATTAATATTTTTAATATTAAAAAATTAATTAAATATTTAGATAAAAAAATTAAAAACAAATGCAATTTCACATATATGAAATTTTTTGTATTTGTTCAAAAAGTAGGACGCAAATACAAGTGGCAAAGAATATTATCTGTGACACATTTCATACTGTTTTAAATTACCATTTTAAATATAAGTATTTTCATTATCGTAACTATGCCGAGTGCAATTGTTTTAAATTATACAGTATAAATATCATTCATATATGTATATATTATATATATAAATATAGTGATTGGGATTATAATCTTGAAGCGAGCAGCAAATGGATTGATAGTTTCCTATATCTATCTATTGTCAATGATTAATTCAAACTATGGTTCATTTTAATCTATACAGGACATTGCGATGCCCATCAAGTGCGGTATTGTTTCTGAATATCATTGTCGCTTAACGCATATAATCGTATTTCAGTGAATTTATCAAAGAAAATCAAATTTCATTTTCCTTATTATAAATTTTTTGTAGGAAAATATTAAAAATAATAAGTTGTGGTGTAAAGAAAATTTCTAGCATTAATTTTTTACACCACCACTTATATGAATTAATATTTTTAATATTTTTCTACAAAAATTTTTACAATAAAGCAATAAAAGAAATTAATCCAGATTGACAAAGTAATATGACGCACGCATTTGATATGAAACTTTTAAGAAAAGGTGCATGAGAACACTTGTGACTTTTTTTGTTTCAATCATTCTTATCATATATGATAAATATTTTTAATAACAAAGTAGATAAATAATGTAAAAACTATATGTTTTTTCATTATTTGTTATTTTTGTTATTTTTTGTTGTTATTTTCGAACATATTTTTAAGTGAAGACACTTCTTCAAATGATGTTTGAAAAATATATATTCAAAAGGACCTGCTTTTCACCCGTAAAATTTATTCCTGAAAATATCGAGGACAACCTTATCATAAACTGTAGTTTTCATATATAAAAGAAAATCGTTGTTGCTGATACTGCTTCAGTGAATATTTTGAACCCTGGTATCAAGGATCGCCGAACCAGGACAAACGAGACTTGTTATCGATAACAATATCCATGCCTCGTTAAGCACGAAAGTGACAAGCACTGTTGAAAATCCAATGTTAAGTATAAAATACACGAAAAAGTTTTTGTCTATCTCGCCATATATCCAGAAAGATTGATTTTCTCATTTCTTTTTATTTCAATATAAGCAAAAAGTTTTTGCGAAAAATTCTGTCAAAATTTTATGTCCGAAATGTTAAACATTATTCATATATTTATATTTTAACATTCAAATGGACGGTTCATTTCCGCGAGAGAGTTAAAGAAATCCGCTATTAAGAGAAAATCTAATATTACAGACATTACTTTTCACGTTGAGTACCTATGTAATTTGCATATATGTACTCTTCACATCTCTCGACAGGAAATTTTTAATGTCATCAGAATTCGCCCTTAAGAAAAAGAACTCTGAGTATGCAAGACGAATTTTTATAATACTCTTTTATTACATTTGTCTTGTTCTCCTCAACTAATTTACATATATATCTGTCTTCATGTCGTGCTCTTCTTTCCATTTCAATTTTTTGCTTGTTCCTTTTCTCTCTCTCTCTGACTTGACGCATCACAATAATCATATACTGGTGAATAAAATTTACCATTGAACAAATAAAGACGTTTAAGGTTTATTTCATAATGCTGTGTATTTTACTTTCATGTTGTGTGAGTGGTAAGTATTATACTTAAGCAATAACTTTTGAATAGTTGAAGAGCAATTGAATGGACTGGTTGGTCGTTAGTCCTGCTTTAGCAATATACCTCCTAATTTTCTCTAAATTATTGCTCGACCACGGATTTCCGGTTTCTGGCAACCCCGTTTATCCATTCAAATGTCGACCTTCCTACAAAAGTATAGCCAACTCGAAACTCCAAATCCACGGAATTTACATAAAATCAATTTGCATTTTCACATTCCTGACACATCCTCACGTTAAATTAGGATAGCCCAATTGAGACACTTTTAACGAATAGAAATTTATTCAACTTTATCACCCTATAAACGAGAATAAACTGATTTTCATTTCAGTATAATGCAACTTTTCTTGCTAATAATTTGCCAATTTTCAATAAACTTCAACCTTCCCTTCGTATCGCATTGTTTTCCTCTGCCAGGATGAACATTGTTTTGTTTGTACTTTCATAAACATAAATTGTTTCTACTTTCTTGTGAAAGTAATTCCTCTTATATTCAGATTTTACTCGGTGTAATTTTATCATAAGTACTGAGAAATTCTGCATGGAAATCTTAAAAGATGAATAATTAATTTATAAAAGAAATGAAACCAATAAATCTAATTAGTACTGAGATTATTTAATATATAAAATTTATAGGAAGATTTATTAGGTACATACTAAGCGACTTCGAACACATTCTGTCAAATTACTGCGTTAGTAATTGACAACATGAATATGAGAGGCGTCATGAATCAGTGTATATTAAATGTAATCGATAAAATTTATTTGTGATTTGGTACCTTGATGAGATTGATTACAAGTTATGTTACCTGATCATAAAATAAATTTATCGCAAATTATGCACCGCGGGAAGGATTCAGGAAATCAGGTATTACCCTCGGAGGCTGTGCAATTTATCCTAGATTTACTGTTAAATTTATATCATCCATTGATTAAAAATACATTATTGAAAAAATTTTTACCTCTAAATTATTACCATACAACAAACACTTTACATCTATGAAAACCGCTTTCATGAAACTTGCACACAGAATTTTTTAACAAGATTAATGCCACATTTTTTTAAAAACACATCATGTAAATTACATATCTGGTACAGATCATATATATATATACAGTTAGAATTTTATCTATTGCTCTCTTGTAGATAAATTTTAATCGCATTAATGACTTTTTATGTCTATTGTTTCAGGTAAGTTTAAATTGTACCTGTTTCTAGTTTCAATAAATTTTCAACAATGATTAATTAGTTTTCTTTTTTATCTTCGTCCTGTATGTGATGGGACAAAAGAAATTTTGCGCATCATTAATTTTGCTTATAAGTAATTTCACAGGGATGATGTGATTACCTTTTGTAAAATAGAATACTGCCAGGAGCCGTAATCATGTTTTGTAATGTAATAAATAATTTATATTAAATATAAATATATAGAATAATGGAAAAGTGAATTAGCGGATTAAATGCGTCCTGATGTGGATGTAATTCTGTAGAATAGGGAAAATTTGATTGAGTCTTAAGTAAAAATTGAATTGTATGAATCGGAAGACCCTTATCTTCATTTTCTATAGATCAAGGAGAAGATACGTGCTTCCCGTTACGACCTCTTTCTCACGGTTGCCTTCATTCTAGATGCTTGTTACCAGGATCGATCGTCTACAGGCGACTCCCTCGCACCTTCCAAGGATACAGTCGTATCTTGCTTGCACTTCGCAATCAAAATCAAACGAGTGGTTCGTGATTCCCCAATTTGATTCAAAGTCAAATCAACTTCTGCCAAGATACAATTATTTCGCTCGTCCTTCTCATATAAACAGATTTACTTCACATCTCCTCAAATTTGACATCATATCATTTACACATATAAATCAGTTTCTGTATAAATTTCCAATAATTGATTCTCCTATTGAACTTTTCTTCCGCGATGAAATATTCCTCAATTTTTCCAAAATCTTCATTTCTTCTTCTTCTTTTTCGTGATTATTGATGATGGATTAGTAGCCAATTTTAAATATAAATGGCCTACTCTATATAATGTGGGTACATAGCTTATAATATGTACAATATAGAAGTAACAAGAAGCAAGTCTCCCATTATGAAATTCCAATTAAACAAAGTAAAAGGAAAGATGTAATTGGTAGTTTCCAATTAGAGCAAAGACTTCACATCTCATCATAGTTAATAATGTATTGATAGCATGAAAGCAAAGTTACATATGGTGGGGAAAATAAAATCGCAGTATATGTTGTGGAGTTAACGACAGTGGTCCCAGTGCACGAGCTACATATATGCAAAATAGTACATCACTAGAGCACTGGAGCACGATACATCGCCACTGTGCAATTACTTCTCTCTCTCTCTCTCTCTCTCTCTCTCTCTCTCTCTCTCTCTCTCTCCTTCTTTCTCCCTTTATGGCAACAGCAAATGTGTACACGCACACTCCGTGCGCACGCCGGCCGTTTTATTAATGGTTCCACAGTCGAGTGCAACAACAATAATTTAACCTTAGGTCACATTGTTCTCATAATCATTCTCCCCACAGTATATCCACATAATTCCAATTTTATCGCTTAATTATTAATTCAATCAGCTCTCCACTTTTTTTTTACATCTTATCATTTTTGTCACCTTGGTGACAGAGTTGAATAATTATCTCTCGAGATAATTATTATCATTTCTGATCTATATGCAGGAAGCATAAAACATTTTCATCAACATTTTCTCAACTACCTAAATATACCTATTCAAAATTAGAAAAACTATTTATTAATTACAAAATTTTCTAACCATTTTCTACAATTTTCTAAATTTTCTATTTTTTTTTTCTATTTTCTATTTTCAGATTTTTATACTCAAATTATGTGCGTTTTAAATATTCAACTTTTCTTTGTTACACTCTTGGTAAAATTCTTTTTTTTTTGAAAATGTTGCACGGAAGGAAATCTTTTCCGGACCAGTGATAAGTATCTCTGGAACAGCAAATAATTATTCTATAGAATAGGGAAAACTTTCGCTGTTTCAGAGATACTTATCGCTGTTCCAGGATAAAGATTTTTTTCCGTAGGTGTAAATTTTAATATTCAAACATGAATCTCCCGAAAATGATGGGTAATTTGTCCTACATGTGCGGTAAAATTTATAACAACGATGATGATGATTTAAAGAATGTAGATCAATGTTCAATGTTACGGATAACTATTTGCACAGAGTGATTACAGTTTGTGCTAATTTTCGTATATAAACAGAACAAGCACGCAATGTTTGCCCCATTCTGTAATTATTACCGTCATGTTTCAACGAGCAAAAGATGCGTGATGAAAAGATCAAGGAGTCTGCGGAAAAGCATTAACTTTCCATAAAATTAAAAAGAAATGTATAATTATCATTTTTATCAACTGTTTTGAGTCAATAGACTCATTTCCTAAGAAGTAAAATAGTAAATATCTACCTGTGTCGACAGTCGAGTATATAGAAAATTAGTATAAAATACAAGTATATTTAGTACTAAAATTATACAGTAGCGTGTATTTCACAAATTTATTAGTACGAGTTTTCTATATCAACCTGTTATTATTATAATTATTATTTTACCTCTTGACTTTAAAATTTAAATACATTCATATTTAATGAATCTATATTGAATATTAATATACGCTGACGTATTAATTACTCATTAAAACAATAATAATACAGTGGTTACTGTATTGTACATAGTTTGCTTCTTCCTTTTATTTATTTTTTTTTTTTGAATTTTCTTTTATAATGAAGGCGTCATTTATTGAAAAGGTCGCGTAGGAAATAGTATGAATTGAGTATTAGGATTGGGGAAGTTGAATATTGGAAAAAGTTGGGATTCCGCTCGATGAACTTCGGACTCGTTGAATCCTGGAATTTCAATGCGAGATTCTAGAATCGTAAAGGCAAAAAAAAGAACTCAGTAAATGACCATTATATGCTTTTGATATTTACTTACTTGCTACTGCATTTCACAATTATAAAAATTACAATTTTTCTTAAAATATCTTATCTAAAATATCTAAACTGTATTTTCCATTTACGATAAATTTCTTTTTTTTAAACACAATACGAGTAATTTTAGAACGGATATAAACACGATTTTTAAATAAACTAAGTCTCAATTTTTTATCGGAATTTTGCGTGGGTAATGTAGTGTTTATTTTTCCCCAGATAAAAGAGTTTCAGAAACCAAAAATTTATTTCTGATTAAGCACACTTGCACAAGTAAACAAATAATTGCAGGAAAAAAATATAAACTTTTACTATTTTCAAACTAAAATCTCTGAAAATTTGCGCTTTTCAATGTACTTTTCAATTTCAAGAGAGTAAATTTTACTACGTCCGAAGTGGATTTTACTATTTTACTCAGAATTTGACGCAGAAATTCGCCAAAATTGCAAACAATTTAGTTTGATTTTACTTTATAAATATATAGTAAAAATTATGTTTATAATTTTTTCAGGTTTGGAGAAAAGAAATTAAAAATTCATATTTCACCTTTTTTTCCATCACATTGAGGTGAATTTATGCTCATAATGTGTTGAATGAGTAATCAAGAACTGTCGTGTAATTAAAAACAGTTGAAAATAATTAAAATTAACCGCGTTTCTCTTGAATTGCATCCAATCACAAAATCACAGTGGGATAACAGCTGAACAATGAAAAGCTCTGTTTACTCTATAAAGTTTCAAAGTTCAACCATGCGTTTCGTATTCTCCATTTCTTGACTTACACCAAACTTTAACTTAAACATGTCATTACTTTTACTTGGTTAAACGTGTGCTCAGATTTACATATTATTGTTATACCAAACCACAGATATTTTTTTTCACGGTTTTTTAAAATACAAAATTACTCTGAATTATATAGGAAATTGTATAAGTTTATTATAATTCGGATTTCTAAATTGGCATAACTCAATTTATGTATATTAAACATTCGAATTTATAATAATACGCGTGAAGATTTAAAAGAAGAGGAAGAAGAAGAGAAAGATCTGAATGCGTGAAGTGAAAAAAGTAAAGTGTGCCCTAATAAGCGTTTAATTACTTTCCGGTTGTAAATTAGGCCTCTTTTATAAACCATAGCGTGAATATAATTTTCGAGAATTGCCATCTCTAATCGCGTCTATCGCTTATTTTTGTTACTTTTGTGTAAGAAGTAGGGATCCCCACTCTTGTATAATCACAGTGCCCTTATGCTAACGGGAGGGAATCCAAGGTAATCTTATCAGTCTGTGACGAACGAGCCTTTAATTATATCTCCGATTTCGTGTCTCCAATTTTATTTTAATAAACGATAATATTTTAAATATTTCCTGACTCGTCTTTATTTCAATCCATTTACATTTGTTACTTTTGTCACTTCATGTCATACCTTATCTTATTCTTTAATTCTTATTTTATTTTTAATTATTTCTTCAATAATTTTTTCATTCATGGTTTATTCCTCGATTTATTCAATAGTAGTTCTTTCAATAGTAAATAGATTTTGTCACAAAATTCTTTTTTTTTTTTTAATTCTTATTCTTCTTTTCTTTGAAAAGAATAAGCAGTATAAAAATATGGGAAAGAAATGGTTCCAAAGTTTGAGTTTTGTAGGAAATAAAAAAACTGCTAGTAACAGATATATAGGAATAGTCCAAAGAAACGATTTATTGACGATATGTTGTTCTCTGACACAGAACTATTTATAGGTTTATTTTTTTCTTTTTTTTTTGTTTACTTTTTTACTTTATTCGTTGTAGGATTTACCCGATACAAATTTTTATTGTCACATACTTTTAAGTAGAGCTTTTGAATTCAAATTCTTTTTTTTTATTAAAACTGTCCTTCGTTTACTTTTTCTATTGTGAAATTTCTTTACACAAAAAATTCCAAACAAAAAAAAATTATTTGACCTAAAAAACATTTTACATATATAAAAAATATTCTAACTATATAATTTTTTTTACTATGGAAAAAATTTCTGTAGTAAAATATTGTTAATAGAAAATTTTTATACTTTTAGAATGAATAAAAAAACTCAAAAAAAAAATTATAAGTCTGGTATAGTTTTAATAATTTTAAGAAAAAATTAAAAAAAGACAGCCACAACTTTTTTTTTATACAATTTCCTGGTTAAAATAACGAAAGCAAATAGGTAAGCATTGTTTGATCTCCAGGGAATTTAGTGTCAATTTTCCAGACTAGTTGATATGCCACGAAAATTCGGACATTTATTTACCCAGACAGGGAATTTGGCTACATTAATCTGCTAGTGCCTCTCTTGATGCTCGGCTTTTCTGTGAAACTCAATTCACAATAGATCATACATTGTTCAGGTCGATAAATAATCAACTTTATTATTTAAGAGGTATTAATCCCGGCTTTGAAAAGTTCAATTTCATTTCGCAAATAAACTATTAAAACGACATTCCTAAAAGAGAGGAAATTATTATACATTTACTAAATTTCTTTGAAAAATTTCATTCACAATTATTATATATTGACAAAACACAAAGTTCAATAATGATGAAAATGTGCGATTTATTTTTAAACTAAAAGAAAAGTTTGAAAATGAGTATAAATACAAGAAAGAGAGAAGCAGAATTATTTTCTCACAATTTAAATTTGTATTTCATTTTTATAAAAGCACTTTATGTTTTCTATTATTTTGAATTGTCAGGGAAAAGTAGGCAATGTAATAAGAACATGAAGATACTTCATCCCAGTGATATAAAGTTAATCCCGCTACACAGTAACGTTGCAAATGATGTTGAGTTTTCATTGCAAAATTAAACACTTCTTTTTACTATACACTTTAAGCAAATACGAAATCGTTCTGTGTAATGAAAAATAGAAAAAAATTTTTCTCTCCTGTTTTGCTTAACAATTCTACCATCCGTCTTCTCAAATATTAAATTTTTTTTTACATACAGATCGCAGTTCAAAATTTTTCCCTCACTAAAATACACCAATTTGAAGTCCGCAACGTTTATTATATCAACGATTAAGAAAAATTAATATTTTTCATAATATTTGATGCCTAAAAATTTTTATTTCTCAAATTGTCTATTAAAAAAAATTTCAAAAACTTTTTTGTAGACAAAAATTAAAAAATAATTATAATAGAAGAATGTTTTTTTTAATCGTTAATCATTGGGGACTTCAATTTCGTCCAAAGTACAAAAATTTGATAAATTTTAGAGTAAGGAAAAAAAAATGTTTGATATACCGATTCCGTGTATATAAAATTTACATGCGAAAATTTATTTACCTGTAATTAAAATTAATGGAATGGGATTTACAATTGATTGACTTGTCGGTAATGAGGTTGTCTAATTGTTGAGAGATTCGACCTTGATAGCAATTTAGGCGCGACACTAGAATAGAATAGGGTTGTGTTGTCGAAGCTCTATTCTATTCAGTGGCTCATGACGCATCGCATACCGAACGTGCAATTACCCGATAATTATTTGCCGTCTACTTAGACGTTTGCTGCAAATTTTCATCCAGGAATCACCCAAGTTCTTCAAATTATTGAGAAAAAAAAATATATATAAACACTTCAAAGTGTATTTTTTAATATTCCCATTTGTTATTAACAAATTCGCACACATAGATAAAATTTTTTATCGAATTTTTAATTTCAGATTAAATTTGAAAATTTTCATAAATTTCCAAATTTAAATTTGGAAATTAAAATTTTTTTTTATAATATTCGAAAGTAGGAAACTATTCCTTGGGCACAAAAGATAAAATAAAAAGCTGAATGTTGATATCACGCTCTTGAAACTGAATCTATGATCAATCAAGAGGGAGCCCTTGGGTTCTTCGCTAAAGTATGAATCAGTGGAAAATAGAACTCTGTGTACAGTTTAGATGCACCCTGAGGATGTAGTTATAGAAGCGAATCGTGGTCACATTTATTATAACCTTTCTCATAGTCTTTGTTTTCAAAATTTTCAGTACAATTTTAAGAAGACTTTCACATCTCAGAGGATATTATTATTTTCCATGTAGTTTAAAAATGCAATGCTCCAGCAACAATATGTTAAAATTTAAATCAATAACTTTTAAATCAATAATATCAATAATTTTCATTAACATATTCCGTTTGGTAAATATTTTTTTGTCAAAATGATAAAAATTTTCGATTCAAAGAAAATATAGTAACAGAATTTGCAAACTTGTTTTTTTCATTCACTACTATTCATTTTTTTCATTCACTACTTTTTGATAACAACTCTTATTTATATAAATAATGATTTTATCACTCAATTGTCAAATAATAAAAATTCAGTTCCGGACTGATCGTTATAATTACTTTTTATTAATTACTTTTATTTATTTTTAAAGGGTTCATGCATAAGACTACATGTAAAATGTGATCCATAGTTGAAATTTTATGCCAAAAGGCCCAAAAGTAATTAATTTTTAGTTGAAAATTGGTTAAATTGGAGATTTATTGTATGTCATTTGATGACACTAAGGTCGCATGTATCTGACGTAGAAAGAATGATTTGATGGCATTTAATATAAGTGAGATTAGTATTCAAAGAAGGTTAAGAATGCATTTCTGAAGGTTATAATCGTAATTGATGCTTAATTGAACCAAGAAGACAATACAATGATATAATGACGTTTTCGTCATTATATTTTATAGGTGTGAATATATTACACGCACATCCAATAATTTTTTCCAATGAAAAATATATGAAAATACCTATATTTGCGCAAAAAGGAAAATCTTTAACGCAACTGTAATTAGAGATCATCGGAATTTAGAACGTTAAAGAAAAAAAATACTCGCAACAGCTAATGGGAGTAAATTATAATGAATTAGTCTATTGAAGAGCGACACAGTGTCCATTGTTTGTGAATTGAAGAGTTGCTCTCGATAAAGAAATATAGAACGGGTAAATAAATTTTAAGGTGTTCCATGTCACTATATGGGCAACATAATAAAAAAAGGGATCGACACTCTAAAGGAAGAATAAAATATAGTTAAATCGTTTGAGTTTTATTGGTCGATGATTCGAAAAGGAATGGAATGAATCCTTAAATGTCTAAAGCGTCTGCTATTTCTTGCAGAATCTTTATTGTACTCTATTATTTGTGAATTCAGAGTCTTTAGAGTATGATGAACTGGGTGGAGAGCCAGGAGTCATAAAACGGCTATATAGGACTTAGTCACAAAATAAACTACTTGGGAGTAATACTCCTTATTCTATGCATGTTAACCCAGTTTTGAATTCAATAGTATAACCTGAATACATGACAATTTCAAAAATATGACGTGTAAATTCTGTATTATCAATAATGATAAATCGACTGCTGTTAAATGAATGCGACAGGTGGATGGATTGCTCTTTTTATAATATCAATTATTCGATTGTAATATTCAATTCTTTGAAACATTGTGAAAAATTGAAGATAATTTCCCTTTTTTAAAAATTAATCATAAGGAGTTGAAAAACTGGGAATTTATCATGAAAAGAAATTTTCTTTTAATTCCTACTAAATTCGAAAAAGGTTCAAAAAAGGTTCATAAATTTCAACAATATCTCGGAGACCTTAAAAAGTTATAAAGTTATTAAGATTTCGATTGACGATTGGTTATACACCAACCACTTAATTCTGATTAGTTGAACCAAGACTTTAATTCCCGCCGACTGCTTTGTGAAATAACCGCTCCCGAATGTAGACAACACTTTTTTTAAGCAAAAAAAAAAAAGTCAATAAAATTTTATGAACGTTCGACGCGGCAGCCAAAAAGGATTTAGGTTTTATTTTTTTTTTCCAGAATAACTTTCATTTAGCTACTAATATATGACTTTAATATACATTTGACACTTTTTATATTACTCTTTTAATAGTTTTGGTGTAAAGTGCAAAATGGATGGGTAATATAAATCGTACATGCTAGAATAAAACATAAATACATGCACGAAATTGAAACGGATGAAATTTTATGACACATTAATAATGTAGGATCACGAACGATACAAAGGCATAACCGTAACGTCAACTATTCTTGCACCGAAAAACGTATTATCGTATTATATATTATTAATTATTAATTATTAATATATCTGAATTAATCAAAATTTTTAATTTCTATTAATTTTTAGTCATTTTCATATAACATTGGAGATTTAGGAAAAATTACAAATAATTAAAAATATTATGAAACGTTTTAGAATTTAATTCAAAACTTGACTTAATTTTGTGGATGAATTTGTAATTTTCACTAGTGATAAAAGTTTATTGGAAATTCATCAAGCCATTCGAACGTCAGGTAGATTGAAGTCAACGCAGTGTGTTAAGTGTGTTCTCTAATGTTCCGAACGTCTTCCTTAAGAGACTGATTCTGAATAACAATGCCTTTGAACTGAAAGTGCACCAATAACTTTGATGGAATTCAAATTGCATGAAACATTTTCTTTCTTTTTTTTATTTGAAATTTTATAGTTCCACATACAATGGTTCTTTTTAAGAAAGTATTAAGTACTATACTTATCCCATATAGAAATGTTATAATAAAAAATAGAAAACTGAAATTGAGTGAAATGAAGTGAAATTGAGTCTATAGAAAACTGAAAGTATCAAAATATTTATAACTTTTTTCCGTAATATTAGAAAAGTTTGACAAGACTTGAAAATAAACTTGAAAGTTTATTGAAAAATTAATTTCACGATTTAAATTTAGAAGAAGAAAAATTACCACCTACAATGAAAAAAAAATTTGATTACAGATTACAGAAATTATTGATTTAATTATAGTTTATTTGATTTAAAAATTATTTGGTTCAAGTAAATATTTATTTGCTAATAGACAAGTAATCGTTTATTTGAATCAAATAAATATATTTTTCAGTGTAGGAATAATGACTTATTGAAATATTAATCATTAGATCGCAAAATGTAAAATAGTTATAAAAACTAATTGTTTTGGAATAATTAATGAAAAGTTCTTAAAAAATGATTATACTATGTTCTTTAATCAATCTTGACTGAACTATATATGTAAGAATGACAAATGACCCACGCTTATAAGAGACGCTTGAGTAATTTTTCATAATACTTTTATCAATTAAGCATATGTCTGTTTCTGTTTATGTTTACATAATAACATTAACATTGCATTTTTCTCTCAAGTAAAAAATTAATCATTAACATTTTGTTTAAAAACTCAATTTCAATATAAAAGAAACATCATTTTTTCATCATCATTAAAATAAAAAATCAGTGTCAGAAAATTTTTTAACATTGAAAATAATCTTGAACTTTAGAAACAGGCAATAAAGTGTCATGAAAAATAATGACTAAAATTCTGAAAGTTATTGAAAAATGTAGATATATAAAAGAGATACCAGAATGCAAATGTAGCACATCATTTTTACAAAAAAAAATGACATGTTTATTGAATTGCATTATCAGAACCGTTATGGGTAGTCATATCGCGCTTACGGGCAACGATTGTTTCCTTTGGAGGGCACTAGTGACTTCCATAATCTTGATTTATGCCGCAGAATTACAATTGTTTTAAGAATAACTACCGTTTTATGTCTCTGTTTTTGAATGACTCTTGTTCCATATATACGTGACGTCAAAAGAGTTATAATCAATCAGGAAATATTTGATTTTAATTCTTTATATTATTTGATCGACTGAATTATGAATTGTCAATATAGTAATATCAACAGTAATGATTATATAAAATTAAGATTATGTACTTCAAAGACCAGCATTAAGTAATATCTATAATAAAAAATTTAAATTACCATTTCAGAGTGATCTAATCCTAAAGAGCAATAAAAATGACGATAAACAACACAAAGCACATATTTCTTTTAACCAAAACATTCAACACAAATTTTTGCCATTCGGAATTTTTTTTCATCGGGACGAATAATAATTTTTTTTTGTCACTGAAGCATGGAATTAAAAAAATTTATTTTACTAACGAGTCAATAATAATATATGACTCAATTTATAGAAGAAAAAAATTTATTTTGCATTACTGAAATATAATCGAGTTCTACATATATTTGAGAATATGCGACTTTATCAGTGAATGAGAAAAAAATGTTTTCTTTATAAGATGAGTCATACATTAATACATTTTTAAAGAGATTGTATACCTGTGTGCATGATATATTCAAAGTAAATATTTGCTTAGTTGAATAAGTGTATAATGCATAAAAAACCTAATGTTGCCACCAAAACAAATTTTGCTTTGAAAAAAAATACAACGATGAGTCTCAACGAATCCAGTGAACCAAATATTCAATATTTGCTTACCCTTGAAAAGTAAGAGGAATGTAAATGTGGAACAATTTCTCATCTCAGATAAATTCCAGTGTTCCAATGAAAACAATGCAAGATAGTTATAGCTTCAAAAGAAATTCTCATTCTCTTCACTTTCGCATTTTAAAAAAGAATATAAACTTTCAAATAAAAAATAACCAACTTGTTTTAAATTAAATTCGAATCAAAGAGAATAAGAAATTATATAATTTTTATTGCACTGGAAAAACATTTATTTGATTCAAATAACCAATTACTTGTCTATTAAAAAATAAACATTTGACTTGAATTAAATAAATTTTCTCTAAATTTTAAATCACAAATAAACACTAAGTGAGATAATAATTTCTGCATTTGAATCAAATTTAGTTGAGTCAAGTAAAATTTATTTGATACAAATAAACTCTTCTTCCTTCCTGTATCAAATAAATGTTTATTTGTATCAAATAAATTTTATTTGACTCAACTAAATTTGATTCAAATAGAGAAATTATTATTTAACTTAGATAAATAAACTCTTCTTCCTTCCTGTATCAAATAAATGTTTATTTGTATCAAATAAATTTTATTTGAGTCAACTAAATTTGATTCAAATAGAGAAATTATTATTTAACTTAGAAAAAATTAGTAATATAATTTTCAATACAGTTTTTAATATTTGACTATAATTTAGTCCAAAAAAAATTAATTTGCGGACTATTTTCATAATTCATATCAAACTGATGGAACATTTAAATGCTTTTCAGATGGTAAAAGAAAGCAAAGAAACATTGTTAATCAGAATTAGTGTAAATTGTTTTTAATTACTTTTCCTAAAAGCACATATAATAAATGCGTCCATTGGACACATACATTGTTCAATTGCACGTTCAAGTGCTTCACAAGGGACATTACTGTGACAATGTAATTTATGATCGCGTGTTACTCGAATCATCGATTCGTGTAATGACCCTTATGGCTAATGAGGTATCGCGCGATACTCGACACTAAAATGTACACACTACTGTGATCGTCAATGCTGAGGGTATTATATTTAAATAAAAGAGGAAGTGAGCGAGAAAAAGAAGAAGAGATCCTTGACTCTCGCCGATAGGTCAAGAATTCATAATATCTTTATTTACATTCTAAATGACCGGTGTAACTTTACGAAAGTGATAAGTTGTGGATATTAGATTAGATTGTCAATCCAAGAGACTAAACGTCCGATTATTATCACGGATTGAAAACCGGATATAAGGCAGTAGTTATTAATTAAATTTTATGACTTACTAAGTCCAAAGAAAATGAGACTTATAAATTACAGGTGGCAGGAAATTGGAATAAGTAGAAATACCTGATAATTAATCATATGGGACACGCGATACCGTATTATCAATAATTTTTTTTTTTTTTTTTT
>JUFY01023555.1:1606-34267 GCA_001855655.1 Leptopilina clavipes | reverse complement strand
CACGTATAGAATTTATTTTCAATATAAAATCTATTTAATATAAATTTAAAAAAATTATACTTTTAAGAAATAAAAACTCAATCAACTAAAAATTCTGTAAAATAAAAATGCATTTAAATAAACAGTCTCTTATTTGAATCTTTGAGTAAATAAAAGTTTTGTCACATCTAATTTCAACTAAATAAAAGATTGTGAAAAAGAAATTTCTCTTTAAAAATAAATTCACATATATAGAAATTATTTTAAACTGAAATTCTGTTTAATTAAAATTCAACCAGATGTCATTTCTATCAATTAAAAAAATCCTTAAATGAAGACCTCCACGGAATAACGATATAAGGCACATTTTAACATTAATGTAATTATAATAAAAATATGTGCATGTATTATTAAAAAATATGCCCAAACGAATAAAATAGTAAAATTAAATATATAGGGTATACAATTCATTGATTTTTTATTATATACTTTGCTGGAATAACTAACTATGGCAAATCAAAGTTGAAAATTGTAATCATTTTTAATTGTGCCATAGATCGTTATTCCGTGGAGGTCTTCAAATATTAATTTCGTTTGCATAAAATATTATGAATAATTTACACAATTTGAGTCTAAATATTAAATATATGTAGAATTTAAAAATATATTTTTAATACCGTATTTCAAAATATTTTTGTATTAAACAAAATAATACAAAATAATATTGCAAAAAAAAATAATACATAGAAAATTTCAATAAATTTCTATTTTTAATACCGTACTTGAAAATATTTTTGTATTAAAAAAATTGTTGTACAAAAGAATCTACATAAATTTATATTTTTAATTTTTTTAATATTTCTGTATTTAAAAATGGATACAAACAATGGTAATAATTATCTTTAAATAAAAATTTAAACAAGATTCGTTCAGTTCAATTAGGAAAAAATTTTTTTTCATACATATTTTTAAATCGAGAGTAATTTTTTTTTGGATGTAATCATGATTAATTTACGAGCCTCTTTTATTTCGCTATTTTTTTTTTTTTATCTTTTATTTTCGTACTATTATTGCAAAGGATTTTCAGAGTTGAAATGTGCGCGCCAAGTAATGCGTCATGATTATTGAATTGACAGTGACCCTCGTAAACAGAATTATCACCCCCTGATGCTTTAGTCAGCCCGGCTTTAAAATCTTTTGTGCGTGCGGAATTATCGTCGACGACTATATATATATATACATTTGTATGTATGTGCATAAATACACATATACATATATGCAATACATTTATAAGCCGAGTCTGATGGGGGAAACGAGTTGGAAAATGCTTGTAAATCATTGCCCGATGAGTTGTCTCGGATGGACGCGTCGTTGACATGCCAACCAACACGCACTTTACCTACTTACAATTAAAGAGAGACGGAAATTTGCAAATTATTTCAACCCCCTCAAAGCTATATATATACATATATACATTTTGTTATTCGCGTAATAAACTGACGAGCAACAACGTCACTAATTGGACACTGAATGAATTGAAAAGAGGGGATGAATTTGATAAATCAAAAGGCAGAGGCAGGAAATCTGCGAATGAAATTCAGAAGAATTTATGTTTCAAGTATTATAAAACCATCGGTTTTTTGAGGATTAACGTGTCGAGAAAAAAAATTTAAACTTTTTCTGTTCGTAATCCGTCCTTTTTTCCCCCTCGGTTCCGCAAGTAATCTCGATTAGCAAAGTGCCATTAACGAAAAGACATAAAAGCTCTTTAAAAAATATTTTTCCCTTTCAAAAGAAAGAGAGAGAGACGCATAAATATTTCCTAGAACCTCATTACTTTCAATTTTCAGTGAATCGAATTTTATACACGAGACTTAAATTTCGCCAAAAATTTCGTGAAATTAATTTTTTTAATTAATTTTGCAAATTGAGAATTTTTCAATTAGAATTTGACCGGATAAAATTTTTTGTTAAATGAAAATTTCTTACTAGAATTTGGTGAAATTTATTTTTTACATTAATTTTGCAAATTGAGAATTTTTTTATTAGAATTTGACCGGATAAAATTTGCGGAAATTTTCCGCCTCACTAATTTTGAGATACTGTAAATTCTGCCTAATTTCCAGCGAAATATTTATAAAAGAGAAAATATTTTTCTTCCCCTAGGAAAACAAATCTTCACTTGTTTCCCTGTTGGAGAGACACGCGTTTGTCACTATCACTCATTTACGAATGTTGAGAAAAATTTTTCACTTTGAACCAGAAAAGATTTCTCTATATGCGGTTTTGTTTTGTATATAAGGGAAAAAAAGACGAGAAATACACACGACGGTGTTGGAAAAATATTTTTTTTAAAAAACTAATCCTGAAATTTGTATGGATTAAAAAAATTGAAAATTTCTCTTTATGGATGAATTTTCACGTAAACGCATGTTTATACCAGTGGAAAGAATTTTATAATTCTGTTTTTTTTTAAGCATTCAGAAACAGTTGCAGCGAAAAAAAGTACACTCGGATATTTTGTATATATACAAACAGGAAAAACAAATTTAACTTTTTTTTTTCACCAACCCTTTGTTTGTTATTTTCTTGAAATAAAATGAAATTTTTTATATTCTAGTGAATATTTTGAAAGAATGATGAATAATTTTTTTTTATTTTTATTTTTTGTTTACAACGAGGAAAACGTTGATTGGGTTCAAAGCGGTTTCAGTGATGTATTGAAAAAAAAAAATGGAAAAATATGTGAAAAATATTTTTCAATTCCAATTAAATATAAATAATTTTAGTAAATAAAATAATAATAAATAGTCTTAAATAATAACATAAACGATTATTGCGAGTCAATTTCAATTAAATTTGATTAATAACAAATTCAAAGGGGTTGATAAATACAAAAAAAATTGAAGTCCCCAACGTTTATGATCAATGAATTAAAAAAAAAATTTTCTATCATTTTTCAATTTTTGTCTACAAAAAAATTTTTGAAATTCTTTTTTTATAAACAGTTTTAGAAATAAAATTTTTTAGACAATAAATGACTATGATTTTCCACTTGGAAAAATATTAATTCTTTTTAATTCGTTGATGATAAACAGTGTAGACTTCAACTTGGTTGGAAAATATTCCCATTAAAAATTCTTATTTTATTTTAATTTTAAAAATATATTTTTTGAATGAAAACAAATGTTTACATTTTCGAATATATAGTTAAATGGCCGAAATTTGGTTTGATAATTTTTTTGTATGTGTGCTGTTAGTTTGTATTACATGAGAATTGTAATTAAAAAGGATTTTCAAACGTGAGAAATTCTATCTTCAAAGCAGCATCGAATAGCTTTTTAATCGTCACGTAGCTGAGATTTCTTTGTAGAAAACCGACACTGGTGCGATCGTGATGGGGTTAGATATATATACGTATATACAAATACATTGCTCTTGAACTGAATTGCAAAGTGGGGAGAGAGAGAGAGAAAGAGAGAAAAAAAAATAAAAAATAAATAAATAAAAGCCGAGTATGCCAGTGCGCTGTTTGACGTTGCACAAGTGTTTCATGACCCAAAGTCACGCACATTGAGACTAAAATTGACGCTCCCGCTGCGGTAAATGCGATCTCGGAACGAGATTTCAAATCTGGGATATAAAAAACCAGTTATTCATTCATTTTTCATATTTTTCAATGGTGGTATATATTCGTTATTGTCGTTTAAAAGCAATGTCGCGCTTTCATCAACCAAAAACAATTAAATATCCTTGAATGTCCAAGCCAAGCAACTATAAAAGTCAATATACTTCTTTTTTTTTCTCTCTCTCATTTTTTATGAACATCATCAAACAAAATTGTTTTTCTCTCTTTTTGAAAATTCACGGGAATGTTAAATAACGTAATGAAAATTTTTACATACATCCATTTTTTTATTAAAATAAGTTTTTCATATTATAAAAGAGAATTTCGACTTTTCTTCCTCGAAATTCATACTTTAAATTTTTACTTTTTCAAATAATGAAAAAAAATTGCCCTGATGGAAATTTTTCATTTCATGAAATTTGTTTCTGAATATTTTCTATTTTTTATAGAAATTATATTTTATGTAGGATTATATTTTATATCAAAAATAATAATATTTTAATCTGACTGTAAAAACTATTAGAAATTATCAGAGAGAAACTATTATTATTTACAGAGAAATTATTATTTATTGATGATAATAATATTTTAATTTCTAAAAACTGTTAGAGAACACTGTAAACTTAAAATAAGTATCAAATTGATACCAAAAGTATCAAATTGATGCAAAAATTTGGAATCAATTTGACACTTTTGGTATCAATTTGATACTTTTAAGTTTACAGTAAAATTATTATTATTATTATTATTTACTGAGAAATTATAATTATTGATAATAATAATATTTTATTTTGTAAAAACTGTTAGAGAAATTATTATTATTCAATATTGTTATTATTATTATAATTATTATTATTATTATTTATAGAGAAGTTATTATTATTGATAGTAATTATTTTCAGTTCGGTATTAATTGAGACTACCATTGATTATTATGATTATTTAAAACTACCAATTTTTAATTGGTTTTATCATTCGCTTCACTCACTATTAATTACAACTGTCATTGATTGAAACTGTCTTTAAATTAAACTACCAAATTAATTAAATTGAATTTAATTAATAATTAGGTATAACTAATAAGTAATAACTGAAATAATTGGAGGCATTAATTATCATTTAATTATGAAACTACCGAATTATTAAGGAGCAATCATTATTTTTATATATATGTAAATTAGTGAAAATATTTGTGAAATTAATTTTTGATGATCGTTAATATATTTCCAAACAGGTGCCATCGATTTAATTTAATTTAATTTTTTTTTGACTTTGTAGCGAACTTAGATGGTGTACCTACCTACGGAATTTCTCGTCCTAGTGTCACGCGTTTATCACACACAAAACTGTGTGTGTATATATAGAGAGAGATATATAATATATATATGTGTATGTAAAGCGTAAAGCCCTTAACAGGAATTTCCCAGGGGACGACTTTCCTCACTGCAAATGGATGATGCAGTGGGACAATTTACACAGACTGACACAAGCTGGCCTTTCGTTGTCACATTCCAAAAGAAAACGAACTCCATGGCAGTACACACGCACAGTTTAAGCTGAATCTATCGCTAGGGGGGTTTTTAAAGCGCGTAATGCGGGGTAATTGTCTTTTTTTTTTTTTTTACTATCTTTTTTCTCGAAAAGAAGAAATTTCTCACTAATTACTGAGTTATTCATTTGTATTTGAAAAATTACATTTTATACCTTTCTTGAAAAACATTTCCACACAATATTCAAATTAGCCAACTGTAATTAAAACTTAGAGGAAAATTTACTTATTTTTTTATATCTTTACTATACAAATTTTTTTAGAATGGTCTTTTTTATTTAGAGGGAAAGTAATTTTTACCAGAGAAAACTAGACTGAAAAAAATATTTCAATATTGTCAAATTCAGAAAAATATTTACCATACTGTCTGATAGTATTTCGCACATTGACAATTAAACATGACCCAAGTAGTTTTGGAATATTAACATTTTGTTTTCATAAAAGTGACGAAGTGATTCGATAAAAAATTTTTGTAATTTAATTTCCATTTAATTGCGAGAAATATTTTTCCCGCCTGCCAATAAATTAACATACATTGACAATTTGTAAAACTGAAATTTAATCGAAACAGAATGCAAATTTAAATTTATTTTTCACCATAAAATTGTTTGTGTCCAAGTTGATTTTTTGACAAATTGATCTTAATCTCCTGGTAAAAAGTTGTTGCGATAAATATAACTCTTGAGTATCGGGAAAAAAAAAAATGTTATATTGAAAACACCTCGTCACTTACAAATATTGATCAAAGTAATGGACAATTTTGTCATTTTTACAGGTCAGATTAAATATTTTTTTGAAAAATTTTATATACAGTACAATTTTGTGAATTTGACTCTATTTTTAACATATCTGATAAAATAATTTATATATTCCATTCTAAAAGTTTATATATACTGAATATTACTTTTCAATCTAGGTTACATTGGAATAAGTTAACGGTAAATTTAATCATTTTAGTTTCCAATTACAAAATATTGAATAAGACAAAATTATTAATTATCAATTATTCACGTAGTTTTCTTTTAGAGAATAAAGATAGTTGAAGAAAAATCGGGTGAAATTTACAGTATTATTAATAAACTTAAAATATAAAATGACATTTTATTTTTATATTTTATACCCGAACTATTTCGGGTCTATTACTTATTACTATTTTTTTTCTATATATATTTTTTTTCCTCCAGTTTTATCTTTTTTTTTTGAGAGAAATATATTGCAAAATTAGACTTTTTCATTAAAAAATACATCAATCTGAAAATATAAACGAATAATGAAATTTATATTTTTAGTTGACTCGTCTATTGAAAAATTCAAGTCATCTCTCAAACTTTCATTTAAGAAAAAACTCAATGTTTCATAATAGAAGAGATTAAATTAAAAACAAAGATTATGTCATTTTTATGACTACGGATTAAACTAAGTCAATAAAAATTCTATTGTAATTTTTAATGAACATATTTTTACCGCAACTGTAAATTAAATCCAATTTTTCTTTTATAAATACTTTCAATCATTTTTTTTTTTTTTTATTATTTATAGATGGGGAAAAAAATTGAATATTAACCATTGAAAATGTTTGAAAGCTTTTAGGGAATTATTTCGATCTTTTATTTATCCCTGGTTTTTTTGGAAAGATTTGTCACAATTACGATTGTGATTTAATGACTCGAATTATTAATTTTCACAAGTATATAGTGGAATAAAAAGCATTATGATGAATTTGTCGAGTGGCCATTAATGCACCATAATGTCATTTAAAAATCGAGATTTGCAAAAAATCGTAACTATGACATTTCTTTAATTTAAATATATTATGGTAAAAGCATGCAAATTTGTCCTTTTTTTTAGAGCAATATTTTTGGGACGTATAATATTTAAATTGGGAGCGGGAATGGTTGTATATTATATATATTTTTTCGATATATATATATATATATATATATATACAGAGTCCAAGTTTTATCCATTGACTGGGATTCATTATTTCCAGTTTTGCATCTACAGCATCCTTTTTCCTTCGAGTAAAATATTCCTCGTGTATTCACTATCCGCGCTTGTTCGTGATTGGAATACTTTTATGCGTCAGCTACAAAGTCCCTTTCGTTTAATCCCACTGGGATTAAACGAGTTTCAGTAAGACGTTAAAGCGAGGAGAAAAATGCAATGCTTGTTTGTGTGTTACAAATTTTCTTTTTTATATGTGATCTTCTCACGGGTTTAAAATTACTAGAATCATTGGTTATATTACTCGCAACACATTATTCCTTTCTTTTTTTTTCTTTTGTTTTTTTTGTGCAATTTATAACGACATTTTTTTTTGAATACGCAATATCTTTTTGAAATTGAAAATTTATTGCAAACATACAGGGGAAAAATTTCTTTCTTTCTTTTAATTTTTATACCCATTTGTAACTGAAGCGTAAAAGTATTTATTTTTAAAGAACAAAAAACTTGGACAACTGCATAGAATTTTTTTAGGATTGGATTTAATTTGTAATTGGAAAGATAAGGGAAAAAAATTGTAACAAAAATGAAAAAATTTGTTCAACGAAATTTAAGAATGAAATATTGAAAACAATGTTTTAAAAAACACTCAATGGCGTGAAGCTTAAAAATAAAGTTAAAATAATCTATATACTTAATATGGAAAATGTAAACGTACGAAACAATTTGTGTGAGATGAAAAGAAATATTTGCGTGTATGTTATTTAATGAAATGAATTTCTAGTTACGTGGATTAATATTTTCCCATTAAATTAAATAACTGCAAGTTATTCAATGTTAAGTGATATGATTAATATTATTAATAGACATTAATGATTACAGACCGTTTTTGTAAACAAAAATTAGAGGTGGAAAAATAAAAAAAGTTAAATAATTTATTTCGAAAACTCGTTATACCACATTCAGTTCTTCGCGTTTTTGAAAAAAAGCCTAGGTATGTTTGTCTGTTTTTAAAAATTGCTTCGGGAATGTTAGACACTAATGTTCATATAAAGAAATTAATAATTATCACAAATTTTATCAATACTATTTATCAGTCTACAAATTAAGTTAATAAGTTCCAATATAATTTCCGCATTTACTTTGCCAAAAAAAAGCAAAAAATATTTTTTATGTAAAACATTCGTTTTCTTTAATAAAATTGTTTGTTTGTTTTTCTTTTTCAGGAAAAGTATTTTTCAAATAATGATTATAATTTGAGGATAATTTTTAAAATTTAATATTTAAACAATGGAAAAAGTGAAATAAATAAATGATATGTCAAGAGCAGAAAAACCATGCGTGAATAAAAAATTCTACAGAGAAATAATAAACAAAGCATGCAAGAGGAAGAAAAAAATGCAATGATATTAAAATTAGTTTCCGGTTAATCGTTTCGAAAATAAATTTTTCACTTGAACGACTTTATCATTTTCAAGAAATCATAATCAAGAAAAATTCCCAATAACGACCGGAGACACTATACTGCTCATTCCACGCAAAATAGTTTTTAAAAACTATAATAGAAATTCAAGAAAGAGTCTTTTTAATTGCATATTAATTTTCTTATTTTACATTTTTCAAGCAATGTAATTTAATGTTACTTATTATGAATTATTAACTACCGTAAATATTAAATAATTTATCTTTTAAGTAAATATTGTGTCATAAAATTGTTATTTTAAATGAATAATATTGTAATAACGTATTAGTAAATAATAATTAATAATTAATAATTAATAATTAATAATTAATAATTAATAATTAATAATCAATACTTGATAATTAAGAATTAACAATAATAATAAATGATTAATAATCAATATTTGGTAATTAATAATTAATATATTTTTTATTTTTTATTTATTCGTATATTGTAACTAATTGAAAATTTAATTTAACATATAATAATTATCATCTGTCATTTATTCATATTTCAATTATATTTAACATTTTAACGTTCAAGAATGTTTTTACTTTTATATTCTCTCATTGGATTATTAATTAATTAAATTAAATTACAATTTAAAAAAAAACTCTTTCCAGAAATTCTGCGACAATCAGTAAAATTTGTTTACTTAAGTACAAATTTTACTAATAAAATAAATGCAAATAACCAAAAATAATAACTAGTGGAAAAAAAACATATCAGAGGAAATAGAAAAAAGTTTTTATGAATTTTTCATGCTGGAATTATTAACAAAATGAAAAAAAACAAATTTTTATATTGATATTTTACTTTACTATATAATACCTACAGGGAAAATAGGTAATAAAACTATAAATATTTCTACATTTTTGAAAACAATTTTTCTACAAAAAATAATAAAGTGAACACACAACTAAATATTGATTTCCTATATAAGATTTCTTTTTTATTAAAATTCCGTGTATGAAATTCATTTATTGTACGTACATGATTTTCTGAGGAAAAAGAAAAAAGTATCCTACCAATCAGAGAGTTGTTGACACTTATTATCTTTTTTTTTTTTTGAGGGGGAGAAAGAGATAAAATTCGGAGTCAATTATTTGATTTTTGAAATAATTTTTCTTCGACATATTTTTTTACAAATTCCCGTAATTCACGGTGTACATATTTCTGCGAGACGATCAAACAGCGAGTTGTGAAGTTTCTCGATGCAAAAAAAAAGGAAGAAAAAAAAAGTTTATTCAAAAGTTATTTTGCGACGTCTCGTAAACTCGGCACGAGTCGCTATGGAACTTTTTAAATACTTTTCCTTAAATTGTACCCTTCTGCATAATAATCTAACTTTACAAGATTATCATTTTTACGCGACCTTTTGCTCCAATAGAGAGAGGGCGAAGGAAAAAGAATATTATTGTTCGACTTTTTTGTCAATTCAGCAAAAAGGGGAAAAAAAAATTTTTTTTCGCTTAAATTTCTAAATGAAATTTCTTTAAATGAACTTTCAAAGATTAAATCGAACACATAAAGAGTGGAAAAAGTTATATATATAATATGGTAATTAAAAGCTGGAGGAGAATAAATTTTTTTATTGTTTCACATTGCAAAAGCTGTTAATTTTTTTTTCCCGTCTTCAGCAAAATGTATTTTGATATTTTTCTATAGAAATATTTGTAATTTTTGCGACTATTGTTTGTTTATTGAAAGTTTATTATTTTTTTTTGATTTTCTTATTCCCTCGTTCATGACAATTAAAATTTTCGAATTATTATTAGATATTTGAATTTGATTTTCTCTTTCCCTCGTTCATAACAATTAAAATTTTCTAAATATTATTAGATGCGTTTTTTTTTAATTTACTGAACTGTTTCTAAATTGAGAATTTTATTATTATTATTATTATTATCATTATTTTTTTATTTTCATGTTTATTATTTTTTTATTATTTAATTTTATTTCTCAAAATTAATTTCGAAAAATAAAAAGGCATCCAAAGTTTTGAAAAATGAAAATAAAAAAATAAAAAACTATTTTGGAAAATTTTTTTGAAGGGCGTAAAACTTTTTCCCTGAAAGAAATAACGAATAAATTATAATAATCGCTCTGATTGTTTCTGTTTCTCTTTCTTTTCCGGTTCGTAAATCATGTATGTACAATCGAAATCTAGAAATTGAAAAATATTCGAAAATTTGCCAAAGATATATTTTAAAATCCCCTCAAAGAAAACAAAAAGAAAAAAAAACCAGAAAAATACAGGTAAAAAATATTGAATATGAAAATGAATAAAATAAAATTAAACAAACAAAAAAATAAAAAAAATTAGAATGTGTGAGAATGAAAATTAATAAATAATTATACATTAAAATAGGAAAAAAGAAAAGTAATTAAAAAATTGTTTTGCAATTACTGAGAGAAAATAAAAGAAAAAAAAAATGTCATTTGGCAATTTCTAGGGGTTTCTCTTATGCTTTTTTCTATAAAAAATAAAATAAAGAGAAATTAACGGAAGGCAAGGGGGAAAAAAAAGAAATGAAAAGAGGTATATTCTAGATTAGGTTAGGAGAGGACAATGGGTGTTGGAGGGTGTGAGCGGTTTGGAAAAGATTGAAGGAAATAGAGTGGATTTCGCAGCAGATCGGGGGGGATAGAGAAGTAGCGCTGACTTGGCGATTCTCTCTACCTGAACCGATCCGCTGCCAATACACGCTCCAATGGTCAAGCGATTGGCCAGTTCGCAGGACCACGTGAAGCTGTGTGCTTCACCACTCCATTCCTTGTTTTTTTTTTTTTCTTCTTTTTTTTTTCATCTCAATCCTTACTCTTTATTTCTTATCGTAGAGAGATTTCAAGGGGATAGTTCTAACTATATAGGGAGAGGGGGGGGAGAGAAATGGCATCGATCGAATCTCATTTTAGGCGTGCTCAGCAAAAGTCACTTGATTCACGAAACTCTACTGCAATTCAGGATAAGAGCTATCCTATCTTCTAAGAGATGCAAGATTTATTATTAGTTTAACCACTCAATTGCTCATTAAGATAATTAGATTCAAGTATATATATATATATGTAGTCGATTCCGTTCGTTGAATTTTGCGAATTTCGAAATCATTACTGTATTTAACTTGCAGTGGAAAAAAATTTGTTTCATTTAAGTAATTAATTACTTGACTATTTATCAGGATAAAAATTATTCTTATCGATAAATATTTGTATCGTATAAATATCTATCTGTATCAAATAATTTCTAATTTTCTTATTTTTTTTATTAAAAAATATATGATACAAATATTTATTTGTATTAAATAAAATTTAATATTTAGAATTTATAATTTTATTATATTTATTATTAAAAAATATTTGATACAAATATTTATTTGCATCGAATAAATATTTATTTGTATTAAATAATATTTAATATTTGAAATTTCTAATTTTATTATTTTTATTATTAAAAAATATTCCTATTCTAGTGAAATTTCTTAGTTGAAAGTGACTAGTAATTTTAAGTGATGTGAATTTATTTAATTTCTTGTTTTCAAAATATATTTTTATTTTTCAGATTGCGGGCGGAAAAAAATCATCTCCCTCGAAAGAAGCTATTTTCATCACAAAGGTAATTGATTTGACATTTGTAAATTAATATCAAAAATTGTGAAATCAAGTCATATAAAATCTATTTTCCTCTTTGATGGAGAAGAAATAAAAAAAAGTGATCTTGCATGTTTATGAAAGTGGTTGTCTAACTTCTATTTGCAGTTTACGAGTAATAAAAGTAAATTGCAATATAAATAAGACTTTATGCTTATACAATATTTCCAGGCAAGATCATTATTATTATCCTTCTAATGAATTAGTTTGAGAATTATGATTTAATTTTAAATTCCTCTCCTATTTTTTTGCCCCGTAAATCTTTTTGCAATCAATTTCTTCACATATTTGATGGTTTTATTAATTTTTCCATGTCATGAGGTAACATTTTAATTAATTTTACTTTCCCAAGTCTTCATATATTAGTGTCAATTATTTTTTTCTCTAACGGTTAAGTATTTTAATTTCAATTAATCGCGAATTACGTATAATTTCAATCGTTTTTTCATCGAGGAATATTTCTCTAATTAAATAAAAAAAAGGAATAAATTTTTTTATTTCGCTTCTCGAAGATTTTTTTCTTTTATGAATTCTAAAAAAGTATTCATAGTTGTCAATTTATTCCTAATGAGACAATGGAGTTAGGGGAACTAATTTTTATAAACTATAAATCATTATTTAGAAAAAAAATAGGCGAGAGGATTTTTGTGAGAGCATTTGCCATGAGATTCGTTCGAGCCTGAGTTTTTTTCAAAGAGAATTGGTTCTTATTAATATTTAATGGAATAATTTTTGTTGTTGTTGTTGGAAATATAGCTTACTTGTTGTAAAGGACTCGAAAAGACTTTTGCGACATGCAATTGACACTCCAGTCAGTGTTCCCGTGTTCGTTGCATATCGTTATGGAGAACCTCCCATAGTTCGCCCTGATGAGGTGTATCATCTCCCCCTCTTGGCATTCTATCCGCAGTGTTTTGCTCTCGCAAGCGTATGCTGTGTCATACCTCTCTGCAAAATAAAGGAGAAGTTCATTAGCGATTTTCTTCATTAATAAGTAATCAATATTTCATTCAACTATTTAATTAAATAAAACAGGAATTTTAGTTATTTGCATAATATTTTACTCACATTTTTTATTCACTAATTAATGTAGATATGTACCAATCTATCTAGGTATAAATATAACTTTTATTTATAATATTTATATTTATTATATAATATTATATTTATATTATATTTATATTTACCAAAAATATTTAAATACTTTTAGTCTGACTCTAACTAACTTTTACTACTAATAACTAAAGAACAAGAGAAAAAAACGTTTTGTCTGACTAAAACTGACTTTTACTACTGCAACTAGAGAATTTTTCTGGTCTGACTGGACATAACCTTTGCTACTGATACGAAAAATATTTAAATACTTAAAAAGTCTGACTATTACTGACTTTTACTACTACTACTACTGAAATAAAATACTGGAAAAATTTATTCCGACTAAAATTGACTTGTACTACTGTACTCGAATTTAAAAAAATTTTAGTTTGACTAAAACCGACTCTTACTACTGTAACTAGAGAATTTTCCCGGTCTGACAGGTACAAACCTTTACTACTGATACCAAAAATATTTAAATACTTGAAAAATCTTGCTATTATTGACTTGTACTACTGTAATCGAATTTAAAAGAATTTTAGTCTGACTAAAACTGACTTTAACTACTGCAAATAGATAATTTGCCCGGTCTGACTGAAAATTTGCTACTGATGCCAAAAATATTTAAATACTTGTAAAGTCTGACTATTGCTGACTTTTACTACTGAAATAAAATTTGGAAAAAATTTAGTGCGACTGAAACTGACTTGTACTACTGAAATCGGATTTCTAAAAAGTTTATTCCGACTAAAACTGACCCTTACTACTGCAACTAAGGAATTTTCTCAGTCTGACTAAAACTTACCGTCACTACTGATGGCAAATTTACAAAAATCTCCCATTGCCAAGTATTTTCCTCAAACAAATAGAAAAGAAATAACAGTAAAAAAGGGAAAATATCTACATACATATTAGTAATAGTATAATTAAAAACAGTTTTCACATGTTAGGAATTTTTTTTCCATGATGGGATTCTAATGGCAAACTAATAAGTCCTTTGGGATAATTAGAGTCTTCGAAGCAAATAAAACGTCCCTGTATTGTCGCGATTCAGGAAAGGATGACTTATCTCGATTCCTCCTCTTTTCACGGATCTTAGTCTCTCTCGCAAGGGTGGGATAAAAGCTCTTTTGGAATGGTGTGGACGCAATGACTTTTCAGACTGTCAAAGGAAGTATGAAATTGGACGGCTCGGGTCGAGTCCGTGGGGTTAGGTATATTTTGCAAAGTGAGTTTGCCCGCAGAGACGCTCCTCCGCCTTGTAAAACGTAATAGAATTAAGATAAAGGGATCGTGGAGTGGGTGGTGAGAATGAGATGTCGCAAAGACTTTCCCATGCTTCCCAAGAACTACTTGAATGGGGCCAAAATCCCAGATTGTTGAGCCACAACTCTTGAGTTTCCACACAGAATTCCACAGAATCGAGTATATATATACCCTTTTCCTCCCTCTCCCTTTAGTGGACTTCATTTGCATACAAATTAACGCATTAAAAATTGTTCCCACTTATTTGTACTACAATACTTTTTAACTCGTTTTTTTCCATCCCCAAAATTTTATCCCCATCTTTGTAATTCGAATTTCAAAAAAAAAAATTAATATAATATGTAAATTTTTGCAGGGTAAAATTAACAATATTAATATTTCGGTCAGTGTTACGCAAATGTTGTATATGGTTGAATTATCTTTTCATTGTGAGAATAATGCTTTTGAGGGCGAAATGTTTGCAACGCACGGAATAGGAAAATATTCAAAATTAGTGAGATGCTAAAATGCTGGGTAATACAGAATTTTCGGTAGGCTGCATCTGTTTGTAAAAGAAGCAGTAAACCTCTCGCGCTCTTTTGTTATACCTTATACAAATTTATTTGAAATTATTCCCGTGCATGTGTGAGTATAATTTTGCAAATATAGGGAGAAAAAATTTGCGGATTATACTTTCATTCTTCATCATCAGATATTAGAACAGACGTTTTGAAAATTAATTTTTTTCCCCCTTTCTTCAGTTCGTTCCATCAAAGAAAATAGAAAATTTTCTTTTCAAAAATTCAAGGAAAATATTTAGTTTTTGTATTTTTTTCTAAATAGTGCTAAATATTTTTTTTTCGCAAAAATTTAAAAGGGGAAAAATATTTATTCTTGCAAAAATAAATATAAATATTTTCCTTTTTTTCTAATGGTGGCAAGGGGGGAAAAATGTTTATTTTTGTTTTGCAAAAATTGAAGGAAAATATTTATTTATTTTTTCTAATGGTACAAGGGGAAAAAAAATATTTTTTTTGCTTTGCAAAAATTAGAGAAAAATATTTATTTGTTGTAATATTGAATTCTAATGGTGCAAAGGGAAATGGGGGACAAAACGAGTTGATGAGGGGTCGGAAAGGAGGAGGAGGAAGAATGGTCTTTATAATAATTCTGTCCATGAAAGGCACACCGGCGTCGCTCCATGAGTTCATTAGTTCCATACGAACGCGCTACAATGCTGTTTTAGACCGCGGTTAGAACTCGAGAGGATTCTTGTTTCTCGTCGTCTCTCTGCGTGCACGCGTAATCTTTTTGATCGAGGGAAACAGGGATAGACTCAGGTGCCACAAAGAGGGTCGTTTCGTGATATATACCAGAGAATTCACAATTAACACGTATTCAACGATGCAAAAGCGGTGCAACCAATGAAAACAGAGTGCATCGATGTGCCACTGATTTGTTCTAAAAAGAAAAAAAAAGAAAAGAAAGAAATTAATTAATTAATTAATTAATTAATTAATTAATTAATTAATCTACTCTAAAATACAAAATTAAACATTATTTGATAATTTCCCATTACACAGTAAAAAGAAAGTCTTATTTTAAGGCAGAAAAGATGTCTTATTTTAAGATGCAACATTTTTAAGACAGCCTTTGCTGAATTTACGCAATGATTTTACATACAATTTACATTATGGCTAGCAGTGCTGAATTTAAGACTCATCTTAAAATAAGATTTTATTTTTACTGTGTACTCACATTTAATTTTTGATTTTCCCTCTTGATATTATATAATTTAGTTTGTCAAAGTCTGAATCTGATTCGAATTGTTGAAAAAAATAGTCAAAATTGACTGTACGAAGAATTTCTGGAATGGAAATTTAAAATGACTCTCAGTATAAAAAAGAACACGAAGTATTCAATTTATTTAATCAAATTTTTTACCTTTATTTGGTCTATCAAAAATTAAAATTTTCAGTCAAATTTGACTAGAAGTTATATTGTTTGGAAAAACTTGTGACTACAGTCAATTTTAGTTTCTTTGAGTAGCAAATTAATTTGTAGTTTATATTTTTTTAGTAAAATTCGACTAAACGATTGATTAGGTCAATCAAAAATTAAAATTTTCAGTCAAATTTGACTATAGAAGTTATTTTTTAGAATAAATTGCGACTATAGTCAATTTTAGTTTCTTTGGGTATCGATTTAATTTAGACTAATTTACTTTTAGCAAAAATTGCCTTAATGATTTGTTGACTTAATTTAGTTTAGGTACTTTTAGTACAATTTGACTGAACGATTTTTTAACTGTAAATTCAATGTAGTTTGTACCTTTAGTACAATTTGACTGAACGATTTTTTGACTCAATTTAATTTAGTTTAATTTACGTTTAGTAAAATTTGACTGAACGATTGATTAGGTCAATCAAAAATTTTACTTCTCAGTCAAATTTGACTAGAAGTTATTTTTCAGAATAACTTGTGACTACAATTAATTTTAGTTTCCTTGAGTATCAATTGAATTTTGGAAAAATTATTCTAATAAAATTGCATTAAAAATGGAATAGTTATATTAAATTGGCAAACTAGTTGATTTGGTTTTAGTTTCATTAATTAGCGTGTTCTATTAATCACACGGTGAATTAAATATTCCTCCCGGTTTGCCGTGAGGCGTACACTTGTTACTAAGTTGCCATCAGTCAACATGCTACTTTCCTAAAGTTTTTGATCTTCGTTACAAAGGCTTTTGTGAGTAAATATTACTTTGCTGCTGCTTCTTCTACAGTTGCGATTACTCACGATATTAACGTTCAGGGATTGGAATGCTTCCGGCGACATCTTTATTTTAACCCAGCAGGTTGATGTCTTGAATGCTCTGAATGCCCAGCTGCAAACTGACGTTACTTGCAATCGCGGCTAAACTATTCGTCCTTCGGCTTACTTGATGCCCCTTTCCCTCCCCCTCTTTCCCGACTATACGGCTTATACTCTCGTTCTTCTTACTTATACACCCTGTATCTATAGTCTCGATGCTCGTTAATTTCCAGCTCGTTAATACACGCTAAGCCACCTTGAAATGAATCGCCACCAATTACGTATTCCCGATCTACTTTTAAGACTTCTTTACTCTAGAAACTCATTTTAATTACGTCTTAACCCTTCCGTTAAGATCGATTTTCCCTCTATACATACTATTTATAAATGAACATTTATTCAGCGAACGCTGTAAAAAAAAATTTATTCATCTATATTTAAAAATGTTGTTTTGATAAATGGATGATTAATTAATAAACAAAAAATTTACCGCGTATTTAATATGAAAAAGGGTATTTTTTTAAATCAAATTTTTTCAATTAATCGAGTCTGTAAATCTGAATTGGTAATTGTTAGTAGTAAATTTTATAAACAATTAATAATTAATCATTTAAATAATTAATAATTTATAAATAATTACTCAAAATTTATAAATTAATAATATTAGTAACAATTTCCGATTTTAATTATAAATTGTAACTATTTTTACTATTTTTATATTTTTATTTTATTTTTACTATTTTTTTTACTATTTATTATTAAAATTTAACTAGTTTAAAAGTCAGTCAGTCAGTCTCGAATTCAAATTAGGTAAAATTTTTACTAAATCAGATTTAGAGAGCAATTACCAATTCAAATTAGTCGACATTTTAACTAATTCAAATTCAGAGAGATATTTATTAGTAAAATTTGTCTAATTCAAAATCAAAAAGTCATCTCTCTAAATCTGAATTAGTAAAATATTACTAACAAATGGTAAAATATGGTAAAATTTTACTAATTGTTAGTCTAATTCAAATATACTAATTCTGAATTAGTAAAAATTGTAACTAATTTGAATTAGTGACTGACTTTTTGCTTCTGAATTACTTAAAATTTCCTAATAAATTAGTAGAAAATTTTTTGTCACTACTTATTAAAATTTAACTAATTCAAAAGCAAATAGTCAGTCACAAATTCAAATTAGTTAAAACTTTTACTAATTCAGATCTAGAGAGCAGTTACCAATTGTTAGTAAAATCTTGACTTTATTTTTGCTTCATCAATTAGTAGAAAATAACTAATGTTTAGTAAAAGATAAATGACTAAAAGAAATAGTCAAATTCGACTAATTGAATTAGTCACCATAAGTTTTAGTTATTTTGACATAAACTAAAAGTGAATTTAACTAGTAATTAGTTATTTCTCACTAATTCATTAGTAGCATTATTACTATTCGATTAGTAGAATTATTACTAAGTATTTGAATCAGTAATTGACTTTTTCCCAAAAAATTAGTCATTAAATATTTTTTCATTATCATAAAAGCCGTTCTGTAATTCTTCTTGGGAAAGAAAACTGTTTTCTCCTATCAAGGAAAAATTCGTTGCTTTTTCCTTTCTTTTTTTTCCAGCAATTGTGGGATTCTATGAGATTGAGGGAACATTTTCGATATAGAGAGAAAAGTAAAAAGGTGTTAACACGTTGGACAGGAGAGGAGCGTCAGCACTAGTACGAATCAGACACTGGGGGATGCTTTGGTATATAAGGAAGTCTGTGAATCTTGTGGTCCCGCGGAAGCTGTTGGTGTTCACCATGAGAGAATGAGAGAATGAGAGAAAGAGAGAGAGAGAGAGAGAGAGAGAAAATGGACGTCAAGAGCCGTATAGTTTGCTCGAGCAAGACGTACCCAAGGGATCCACACCCGGTTGCGTACATGCTTGTTCCGAATCATTGGATCGCTGAGAATCCATTCCACGTGTCGATATAGAGTGCAACACTTCTGTACCATGTGTACAATCATATACCACTGTATATGTGGTCCATCGAGTCTCTACAAAGAGAGAATTTCACCCTTTCTCACACACATATATACACTTTTACCACAAGCTTTGATCACTGAGAGAAAGAGAGGAGAATTGCAGTTTACCATTAATGACTTCGGGTAATAATATATCGGGACTGCGCCTCCTGCTGATGGCGGTGAACTTGAAAGGATTCACCGAACAGCGGGACGTCGGCTCTTAGACTCAAAACCTTCATCTGTGGCCCAACTTTGAAACACTCAAAGAGGGACCATTGTGTCTAAGAAACAAATACAGTCTCTTCCTTTAATATCCTCTCTTCCCTTGGCAAAATTTCCGGAGGTCCTTGACAATTTCCCCCCTCCCCACTTATTCCAAAAACTGATGATCACGTTTATTCCCAGGAAAGAGTCATTCTTCCGGTTATATATATACGTTTCGTAATTAAATATTATTAAACGAATTACTTCTAATTATTCTTCCTCCTATACTTAAATTTAATTATGGTATTTTTTTTCCTCCCAAGGAATTGAGGGGGGAAAAAATTCCATATTTTTTTTTAATAATTATTTTTCGCATTGTTGCCGACAAAGGGGAAAAAAAGGGTTGCATGAAATCGGTTGAGATAAAAAGCAAGGAGGACTACGCGAGAGGTTTAAAAATAGTCGACGTATATATGTTGAAATGAAGAAAAATTTATAATTGAAACTTTTGCAAATTAGAATTGACTGGAATTTATAATCACTTGCTGGAAATAATAAATAATACTTTCACTAGGGATTATTATCAAATCGTCAAGGACATGCTGAAATTTTGCCAAGGAGAGAGAATAATAAAGGGAAAATTTTTTCAAATAGAAAAATATTTTCTGTAAAGATGAAAAATTGAGTATTATTTGAAAGTGAAGGGGAATTTTTAGATATTAGATAAACAGTTCAATCGCCGGAAGAAGAAACTTGAATTCTATGATGCACCCCATCTAAACTGACAGTTCTGATAAATTCCAGATTGGACCTTTTAGGAAAAAAAACGACTCTAGTTACACTCAGGAAAGACTAAAATAATTCCGAAACTCTGTTAAATTTTTCACTCAGATAAGAAACACTCTCCAGATGTCGATTACTTTTCAAGGAGTCATCGCTGCTTTTCCATAAATAAGTGAAAACGAGAGAAAAAAACTCCATTTTTAGAATTTAAAATAAAAACATAAAAACATTTTCTAAATTTTCTAAATTCTATAAATTTTATTAATTTTATAAAAATTTTATAAACATAAAATTTCCAATCTTGAAAAGATAAAAATTATGATAATTTATTGACGCGGGGAAAAAAGAACTATTTTCAATGGAATTTTCCCCGCGTCGGAAAAATGACAAGTTGAAATGAAATTCAATGGTAATTTATAGCAGTGAATTCTTTGGAGAAATAGAAACAGCGTTTTATACGGTGGAAAACGGTAGTTTCGAGAGCCATGCGTCTTCTCCATATTCTTGCCAATGCTCAAACCGTGAAGCGCCTCTGGGACGCATAAATCAAAGTCCTCGGGAGACTTTGGTTTGTTGGACTCGAGAGAGGCTTCGCGAAACGCGAGATATTTCTAATTCAGCTAATCCCTTTCTGAACTCTAATTACCTTTCTATCGATTCAGAATGAATTGTGGGACTATATTCTCCTTAGTGTAAATATAATAAATACACAAATAACAGAATTCTATCAAATGATTCGTGAAAATAAAAATGCAGAAAAATAAAAATTCGGTGAAATGGAAATACTGGCATTTAAAAACCCGAATAACTTAAAATTCTTCGAATTGAGAATTCTGCTAAATAAAAATTCGGTGAAATGGAAATTCTGGCATTTAAAAACCCGAATTACTTAAAATTCTTCGAATTGAGAATTCTGCTAAATAAAAATTCGTTGAAATGGAAATTCTGAGATTTAAAAACCCGAATTACTTAAAATTCTGTGTAATGAGAATTCTGCTAAATAAAAATTCGGTGAAATGGAAATTCTTGCATTTAAAAACCCGAATTACTTAAAATTCTTCGAATATAGAATTCTGCTAAATAAAAATTCGTTGAAATGGAAATTCTGGCATTTAAAAACCCGAATTACTTAAAATTCTGTGAAATGAGAATTATGCTAAATAAAAATTCGGTGAATTGGAAACTCTGGAATTTATCAATCCGACTTACTCAAAATTCCATTAAATGAAAATCCATTTGCTAAATAAAAATTCGTTCCAATAAAAATTCTTTTTAAATAAAAACAAAAAGTCAGTTAAGTAGAAATTCTGTTAAATAATAATTCAATTACATAAAAATTCTGTTAAATAAAAAATAAAAAATTAAGACTAATTTAAATTCGAATAAGGAAAATTCGCGGCTAAGAGAAAATTCCGTAGTAAAATTCAATATAATTAAAATTATAAATACTAACTTTTAGGGCTTATTCATGCGTCTCTGCGAGAGAGAGAGAGAGAGAGAGAGAGAGAGAAATGGAGAAATATAAAAAAAGTGATGGATAATTACTCCTGATGCCACTTTTTCCAATGTAACTAGTCAACCTTGTCAATATCAGTTTCCGGTCTCCGTTTCTGAGTGATCGATGACCGATACTAGAAATGACACTTTGTCGAGTGCTTTTTTCCGAATACACAACCTCTTTTACGAAAATTGCAATGAGTGTTGAAAGGAAAATCAATTTTTCGTGTCATTCAACAACAATGTCTCTATCGATACAGAAAACAATCGGAGAAAATATATAATATATTTGTATCCGACAAAATTGAAAATGTCGAATAGAATTCGAGTTTTATTTAATATTGTATCTATTAATTATAGACGTAATTAAACTATCAATAACTACACAGAACTCGATAATGAAAACTGTAATTGTTGAATCAAATGCATAGTTAAAGGATAGAATTCTAGTTTTATCGGTATAGACGAACGAGAGAGGGAGTGAGAGAGAGAGAAAAATCCAATACCTAGTTTAAAATTGTCGGCGAACGATGAGAGTGACGTTCGCAGGTAATTCAGAATTTACGTTCACAGCGTTAATTGACACCTGCCAGTGGCAGTGATATTCTCGTATAGCCCTTTCTCTCCCTGCAGTATCGAATTATCGATAAATAGACTGAAGCGAATTAAATCAAAGATTTATGCTGATATAATTCTCTCTGAGCTGTTAACTAAGACAAGGGGACAAGAAGAGGCAATCGATACTGTGTATATATATTTATTTCAATCGTCATCTCGCGAGAGAGATTCGTGTATATATAAAACCTAATTGAGAAAGGGATTTCTTTGCTATAAATATTCCTGCTTTCGTATACATATGCAAGAACATACGTCCCACCGGGTCTCCTCTGCGCGCGGGTTTATAAACCGACGATCGATCATGCGGGCAGGAAGCTAATGCACTCACTATCAGTAGTGAAACGCGACTGGTTCGCCTACGTGTCTTAGAAAAGCCACAAGATCGAAAAAGTGATCGATGTCTTCTTTGTTCAACCTCATGTTGCGATGCAAATCATAGAAAACATTCGTCACACGCAGCGATAACCTCTTTGGAATTTATTCCACCACCGCAACAATAAGATTCAGAGAAAATCAAAAATCTTCGAAAAAATCAAATTAAATTTGCCTTTTTTTTGTCGATAAAGGATCCATTATCTAAATTTTCCATAATATTATTCTTTCCCCATCTATATATAGTGAAATTCGTCTGTATCAACAGCGAAAGAAAAATAACGGACTTTGTCGTTGGATACACGCTTTTCGATCGGGTTGTATGTCTTTCTAAGATACGAGACGTATCGTGTTACGTTCGAGGCATTGAAACGATGTTCTCGCGCAGTGTTTTTTTCGAGAATTTCAGGAAACGAGAAACTTTATTCCCCTTGAACGCCAAGCCCAAGTGAGTAATCAATGAGCTTTTCTATGAATAAAAACAGGGGGGGGGAATTGTTTCTCTGTGTCGTGTTCGACACGAACCGGGAAATTGAATTTTCTATCTCGAATGAATCGAAATTATAGAAAATAGAAAAAATTAAATTTTGTATTTCGATTTATCATATATATATATAGAAAATGTTGCGATGTAATTTTTTCTTTTTAAGAAAATTTAAAAAATCGGGCTATGGGTGGAAAATTTTTTTATTTTGGAATTATACCATGTCGCTTTTCCAAAGAGGATAGAATTATTGAGCGGCTTTTAGTTTTCCCCCAAAACATAATATTACAGTAGGGTAACAAAGCAGTGGAAATAATCTGTAAAGGCCATCATGGAACATGTGATGGGTGTAGAGACTTCATTCATCCGATAGCAATGGCTTAATAGTTATTTAAGCAAGTTCGACCGCAAGTAATTAATTATCTTCCATTGTTGCTCAAATAACCAGGAAACGCGTGGGAAATCGAATTTTGATATATAGTGTATTATTTGGAAAAAGAATTCACAATCGAACGAGATAGTTTAATATTATTGAAATTAAACATGTTTTTTTATTTGTTCGATTTATTCAAGAGTTTTGCGGATTGTTTTTTTTTTAAGTAAATGATAAGGTATATATTTGCGAGTATAAGATTGTCATTTCCGTTGATGACGTTGTGCTACTACGAAGCAAGTAATGACTCGAAATTGCCACTTGATCGTGTCGTTTCTGCCTATTTACCTACCACGAAAGCTTTGAAGCAAATAGCATTCCACGAACACTCACGTGGAATTCACGAGGAGCCATTCTGTATATCGAAGGTAGGAGGCATTGAACGTGGTACTGAGCATTGAGAACGACGCGTCGAACGAAGAATTAAGTGAACACGAACAAGTCCCAAGAGATTCGCCCGAAGGGAAAAGACTCTGACCATTCATTAGACGACTGCTGGAAACAAGTAAAGAGAGAACAAGAGTTCTCTCTACTCTCCTCTCTCTCTCTTTCTCTCTCTTTCTCTCAGAGAAAGATCAGCGCAATGGTATAAGATTCCGGCATTGTCGGACCTTTTGGGAATGCCAAGGGAATTCGCCAATTTCCGTTCTGCCCGCAATTTTCGAGCACGTGTTCAGATTTTCGACATTTCTATTCGGATCTACACCTCTCGAGGTAAATGTCTGCTATCCATTTTTTCTCCCCCACACAAAACAAATATGCAAACATATTTGTTTAATTTGAAATAAGAAAAAAAGATCCTATAAGAAAATAGACAGGAATTAAATAATTTACGGTAAAAAATTGTTTCGAGCGGTAAACAGGACATTCGTTTCGGGACTAACGAGAAAATCCATGATACCAATTCCCCGTGTACGACCTTTGGACTTCAAAGCATTTTATCAAAAAGAACACGGCAGTGTCGTCGTCGACTGTGAAACGTTTATTGGCAAAACGTCAGCACCCTGCATCTCTGCCACTGCCAACTACGTAACATTCAGAGCCAGTAGCCACCGTTGGTGTCTGCAGAGAGCGAGGATCGAAGAGGCTAACCCAGACCTCGTCTGTCAACCAACCCCTGCCTTCCACATGTGCATATAAAACGCGACTTGAAATTGTTCAATATTTTTTGTTGTGGAAAATTCAACCTTATGTCTTTATGTCATGCCGAAATGGAATTGCCACTTAACCGGATGCCAAGAAACTAAATTGCCAATTAACCGAATTGCCAATTAACCAGATTGCCAATTAACCAAATTGTCTAGTAATCGAATTCCCAAACAACTAAATTGTCAAGTAACCGAATTGTTATTCAACCAAAATTGCCAGTTAATCGAATTTCCAAGCGAGCAAATTGACACTTGAGCTTTTTGCCAAGTAACCGAATTGCCGTGTAACCGAATTGCCGTTTAACCAAAGTTTTACCAAACGAAATTGCCAATTAACCGAATTGCCGTTTAACCAGATTTTTTTAAACCTAATTGTCAAGTAAACAAATTGACAATTAACCAGATTTCCAAGTAACTAAATTTCCACTCTATTAGATTAACAAGTAACTAAATTGCCAAGTAACTAAATCGCTACTGACTGTACTGCCAAATAACCAAATTGCCAATTAACCGTATTGTCAAATAACTAAATTGCCACTCAACCAGATTGCCAAGTAACTAAATTGCCAAGTAACCCAATATTGCCGTTTAACCAGATACTTATTAAACTTAATTACCGTAACTATATTGCCAAGTAATTAAATTGCCACTTAACTGTACTGCCAAGTAACCGAATTTCCATTTAACCAGATGTTTACTCAAGCAAATTGCCAAGTAACCGAATTGCCATTTAATCAGATTTTTAGTAAACCTAATTGCCAAGTAACCGAACTGCCGTTCAACCAAAGTTTTATTAAACCTAATTGCCAATTAACCAGATTGCCAAGTAACTAAATTTCCACTCAACGTGATTGACAAGTAACTATATTGCCAAGTAACCAAATTGCCACTTGACTCTACTGCCAAGTAACCGAATTTCCATTTAACCAGCTTTTACTCAAGCAAATTGCCAAGTAACCAAATTGCCTATCAATCAACCGTATTGTCAAATAACTAAATTGACACTCAACCAGTTTGCCAAGTAACAGAATTGCCATTTAACCGGATTTTTACTAAACTAAATTGCCAAGTAACCGAATTTTCAAATAACCAAACTGTCACATAATGAGATTGCCGCATTCATCCTAATTTCTAAATATCAAACTCGCCACCTAACCGAATTGAAAAGTAACAAAATTTCCAAATACGACAATTTCCATGTAATGTAGTCTTCAAGTAACCGAATCGACACTTTGTTTTCGTATAAAAAATAGAAATTCTTTCAAACAACAATTGGGAAATATTCATCGGCCTCAAATTTTGAGTGCATTTACTTTTTTCTTCTTTTTCTTCTTCTTTTTCTTTTTCTTCTTTTCTTCTTCTTCTGCTTTTTTTTTAATGAAATATGAATGTTCGGCGAATTTGAAAGCAAATGGCTGGTGCCAAACGACGTTTTCCGTGAGCAAGATAAGATCATTGCTGAAATAGGGAAAGGGCTTCTCTCTTGCTTCGTCGGTTGTGCAAAAAGAACAAAGAATTTCGTGGGCAGATGCACCTGTGCACGATCTAATCTCATGTCAAGATGATGGTATACTCGATGTTTTTGAGGGTTATATATACGTGTAGTATATATACATATACACACATAACAGAAGCGTGGAGTTCGCGTTATGCGTGCCTTCGTTCTACTGTAGCCGGTTTCCGTTAGGAGGGCAATCGAAACAAAAAGAAGGAAAGAGACCCTTCCCCTGTAATCGGGCCAAAGTGCCGAATTCCCTTTTGCCAATGGCCCTGATATGTAACATGGGAACAGTGGCCATTCTTATAAAGAAACAAGGGCAAAGTTTTGACGCTTTCAAGGTGTTTCTCACTTCTTTTTTTTCCATATTTTCTTTTTCTCAAAAATAAGTATATCTCTCTCTTTTTTAAGCATTACTGTAAAACGAATATCAAATTTGCGTAAAGCTGATGAGAAATCGATTAAAGATTTGGAAATTACAAGACCGAAAAAAAAAAAGAGAGAGAGAGAGAGAGAGAGAGAGAGAGAGAGAGAGAGTGAACGGGCCTGGTGATATTGAAAGAAATGCTTTTAGATACTTGAAGAAGCCGTAGCCACTTAAGGGATCAGGAAAAAGGAGAAAGAAGAAACGAGAGCGAAAGGAGTAAAGCCGAGCATCGAATAAGGGAATTAATTACTCGATTGGCTGAAAAGTTTTTCTCACTGATGGCGACCGAGGGATTCTTTTCCCGCTGGCTACATTGCAAGAACGGGGCTTCTTTTTGCTCCAATTGGAGACTTCAGCTAGGGCAATTTTTATAGCCAGCAACTTACCCTCTTTCACTATAGTTTGCTGATAAAAAGCTTCGCTATTCAATTTATTTATCCCCAGCTGAAGTTAATTAAAAACCATTAGCGCACTAGTAGGCCACCTTAATAGAATATCAAACCGAGATTTGTGGTTCACCCCCCACCCTTCCTCAAAATTCTCTTTTTCCCTGAGAAAAAATAAACAATGCAAAAAAAGTGTCATGGAAAAATTATTGACGAATAAAGTTCATTTAGAGATAGAGAAAGTTTTATTGAATGGATTCGCGAAAGGGAGGACAAGTTTCGAACAACGTCGACATGGCTTTGTTATTCCACTTGTCCGGTAAAGTTTTCCATCGGTTAGTAATGCATCAACGTTTAGGAGTAGAATCATACATATACCATTTCGGGTGTAACTATTTCAATTTGAGGTACGATTCAATGTTCTCAGAGAAATATTTATCATTTGTCGAATTGAAAAAGAGAAAAAGGGTTCAAGAGGGGGTCAAGAGATATTTAAAACGTTCGTACACAATTCAAGGTAAGATATAGTTGGGCGAAATAAGCGAAGGGAGTAAATATGCTCATTTCAGTGGAGAGAGAGAGAGAGAATACCTGGAGCCAGCGGCAATTCCATATCGGAGTCAAGATCGCATTGTCACCATCTTTCCTTTCTTTTGCCTCCCACTTTTCAACCTTTTGTCCTTCATCCCCCGCTCGTTTTCTCTCCTCGCGATAGTAAATCCCAACCTAGCACAATGGTATAAGGCTACAGGGTATTTCGCAGATCGATGCTTTTTCTTGCGTACGATCTCCTACCCACCTTTCAACCCACCCGTACATACCTATCGGCCGCGAATATATTCAAGAAGCGACTCCAAGCGAGAATTAATGTGCACAACATGGGAATAAACGGACCCGATAAAAGCCACCCATCCGTTGATAAGGCGTCTTGATAGATTTGCCTGCCGGTTCCAACTTGCTTTTTTCCCCTCCCCACCATAATTGTTCCACATCCATTATTTTCTTCATCGACGTTGACTTGTGCTGGATTGTAACATGAAATATAAATCTCAAAAAATGTTTTGTAGAAATTTTCCATTATTAAAGCTAGACAGCTTATTTTGAAATATAAACACATTTAGAACTGCAAACATTGTATTACAAATTTCTCCTTTTGAGATCATTGTCTAAACAGTGCCAATTTTTCAGTTTTAAAAAAATTTTTCGTAGCTAAAAACAGAGACTTTGCAGAAGCTGAGCGGGACTGCGGGAGCAATATCATATCCATCTTGTTGATCGACCACATGACGGACAATAGCCAGAGTAATGTAATTTAGCAGCAGGGAGAACAACAGCGATGGATTTTTTCGTCGTGTGTGGAAGCGATAAGGCACAAGGTGATCGATGAGAGTTTGCTGCATTAGCACACACATACACCGGAGAGATGAATTTGGACAGTTTGGTGAAAAAGTATATATACACGCTGGAAACAACGAACATGTCTCGACTGATTTGAAAGGGAATCAAAAGGATGCGGGGGTTGCTTTTGCCAAGTGAGGAGGTTTGTGAGAGCTCGAAGGCGGGTCGGAAAGAGGCCTGAAACTGCTAGCCGATATTTCATCCAGGGAACAAGCAAGATAACAGCGGCACGCCCTCCCGTAACTCTCTCTCTCTCTCTCTCTCTCTCCTTCTCTTCGTTTGCGCAAGTTGGTTCTGCTCTTCACCGCAAGTGCACGGTGCTACTCTGCCCGCAACAGACTCGCAGCCTTTTAAAATATTGCCACCCCAACGGCACCTAACCACCAGAGTTTCTCCAACACACCCAACGAAACGCTGCTAGATTCCCTTCAACGAGGATAGAAACTCGTTTCTTTCAAAAACCCTCCCGATTGACTCTTTCAACAACTTTCCACTTTGTGTTCCTTTCACAAACACACATACATACATACATCTCACTCTTCTCTCATCGTTTGTTTTGCCCTCTTAGCACGTGGTTTACAACCCTTTTAGTAATATAAAAAAATTACTCCACCAGGAAAAAGCGTTAAACCCACAGAAACAAACATTTTCACTCGGTAATTATATATATTGTGCCACTTGACAAAAAAAAACTTGGAGCACACTTGACTCTATCCGTTTTAAATGGTTTTTTTTTCTTTTCTTAAAATTTAATTAGCGTTTGCACACTATTTCTGTAAAAGTATTTTTTCATTCCGGGGAGGCCTTGAGAGGATGAGTTTTGTCTCTTTGGAGAAGTGATACACAATCAATTCAACGTTTTGGGAACAATGCCACTTGGAAAAGTTGCCTGCCTTTGTGGGTTAAGAGTGTAATCGTGAGTGGAGTTTTGCAAGTAGATACTTATAAAACTGCATTAGTGGATCACAAACTGAAGATCGTTGCCATTTTCAAGGAGAATCACTCAAAAAAGAGACCCTTAGGCTTCGATCAAGATGTGTGGAACAAGATGGCATCTTCTTCCTCTTGGTCAAACCTCTTACTCGGAAATAAACCCCTTCTCGAAAACTCTCTTCACTCAAGTTTCCTTCACTTTTCCGCATGAGACTTCATTTCAAACTCCAAGAGATCATGATGAAACGATTGATCTCCCTTGCGGAAAATTAATTCCAACCGTTAAGTCCTAACAATTAGTGTGTCTAACAATTAAATAAAATGTTTTGTCAATTGATAAGTTTTACTTGAACGAGCGGGGCGCATGGAAATTTCACAATTATCATTTTCCCGAATTGTCAATTTTCCGAAATTCATTTTTCCGAATTGTCACTTTACCAAATTGTGAATTTTCCAAATTGTCAGTTTTCCGAATTGTCAGTTTTCCGAATTGTCACTTTACCGAATTGTCATTTTGCCGAATTGTCACTTTACCGAATTGTCATTTTGCCGAATTGTCACTTTACCGAATTGTCATTTTGCCGAATTGTCAGTTTTCCGAATTGTCAGTTTTCCGAATTGTCACTTTACCGAATTGTCATTTTGCCGAATTGTCACTTCACCGAATTGTCACTTTACCGAATTGTCATATTGCCGAATTGTCGCTTTACCGAATTGTCACTTTTCGAATTGTCATTTTCCCGAAAGCACTAATGTTAAATTTTTCTGTGTGAGTTTTTATACATATGTGCTTTCGGAAAATTGACAATTCGAAAAGTGACAATTCGGAATAATGACAATTCGGTAAAGTGACATTTTAGGAAAATGACATTTTGGTAAAATGACAATTGTGATATTTTCATTGCGCCCTGAACGAGCAATAGAAATTTAGCTGTACGTGTTTATTTAGGACGACCACACGGCAAAGGGTAAAACGTTTTTTATTTTTTTCGTCCCAAGTGAGACGGTTTTTGTCTAATTGTCAGAGGGGCGGAATCTTGAGAAATAACCGGCGCGAAAGAGTCGCGATATCAAGGACGGCAAACTTATGCACTTGTTGCTGCATTGCCATTGCCGACGGCCATTTCGTGTTTCCTCTCCCGATCCTTTAAAGTGTCCCCTTCTAAGGGGGTGAAATGAAAGAATGTATACGATGTCGTTAATTTCGAAACACAAAAGAGGCGGAAGCCGCTGTAAAACCAGAAACCGAAGATAATACCAAGCGATAAAGTAAATAGCGCGAGCGAAATAGAAAAAGCTTAATCTCCCTCGATATCGCCGCTCTGCTTTTCTACATTTACTTTCCCTCCCCTCACCCTAAAGGGGGAGGAAGAGGAAGAGGAGGATCAGAAATGGAACCAGCATTTAATGTCCCTCTGCCCCCTTTTTTAATGAATTGAAAAAATCCTTATTCTTTCCATTGTCAGTGGAAATTTTCTCCCATATGAAAGAAAGAAATTCTCCCATTTAAAGAAAAGAAAATAAGAAATTGAGTTGCTTTAGTATATAGAAATGAAAAATTGTTTCATTACTATCGTGAATGTAAGCGACATTGAGATATACATGATCGGAACACCGACCATCCAAGTGACTGCTTCCATAATTCTGGGTGAGTTTCCGAGTGTCGTGTGTCCGTATCAGACAAACACATGGTCCAATCAAAAGGGGAAAAAAAAGGCGCAAGGAGAACGGCGACGGACGTTTTATCTTATGGACAACGTAGTGCACTTTCAGAGCTCGAGATAACCGTGCCGCGTTGACCGTTATATTACCGGGATATAATTATTATTTGTGCCTTGGTTTTTTTTTTTATTATTCGTGTGCCCCCTCTGTTTATCGAGACGAGAGTGGTCTCGGTTCGGACGGGACATCCGTAACTAATGACCCTGATAGTCGACCCGCTGGCTCTCTCTCTCTCTCTCTCACCACCTCCTCACATTCTTTCGTTTCTCTCTGTCTTTCTCATAAACTCTTTTCCTTTTCTCCTCGCACTCTTTCTATAATTTTTCGCCTTTTTCACTTTTTTTCTATTATTCTTTCTTCTTTGATCATTGTTACTTTCTCTCTCTCTTTCTTTTCTCTCTCTCTTTAATTTTTCCCTTTCTCTCTCTCTCTCTCTCTCTCTCTCTTTCTTTCGATCAGTCTTCCCTTTCACTCGACCTATTCATTGAGGGAGTCGGAGCCTTCGCAGGATTAGAGTCTTGGAAATATTCCGACTCGAATCATTTTCCTTTCAATTCAATGAAACGCGAAGACCTCGTTCAACTCTTCTTATTACTTATCCCTTTTATTCCCCCGGTCGTATGTATATCACAAGAGAACAACGATTATTATTTAGCCCTGGCTCTATACTCATATAGCTCTCTTCAGATTCTATCCATCAATGTCTGAAATCTTTACAAAATATTTTCTAATATTTCCTGCACGCTGGTTATCGAGCGTGCCCTCTAATCTCACACAGTAAAGAAGGATTTCAATAGCTTCGAATAATATTCTGATTCACTCGTTTCAAATTATTAACAAGATATAAATATCAGTGTTATTAATGAACTCGTGTCTTACACCAATTTTTTTTTATTACCATTTTTTACGATTATTTAAAGGAAATTCTACTTTTTAGGTCCGTAAACTTATTTATGATTATTTATTTAAGTTCAAGGGCCTAAAAAGTATATTTTTTTATTATTTTTATTATCTATTATTAATAATATTTATTTTATGTCTATTTCATATTTATTGCTTTATTATCAGAAGTAATTTATTTATACTTATATAAATATTTATTTATTTTTATTTAACAAAAATATAAGTAAATAAGTAAATAATATTTACTAATTTACTTATTTATCTATTGTGTAGGAAGAGTAAATAAAGATATATATGTAAATAATAATAAACAAATAATAATAACAAACGATGAAAAATATACAAATTTATTTATATATTTATTTATATAATATAAATATATATTTATTACTTATATATTTATTATCTATTAATAAAATAATAAAAAAATATTAGTATAATAAATATTTAATAGTAATAATAAAGAAATAATAACAATAAACAGAG
>JUFY01023554.1:0-27899 GCA_001855655.1 Leptopilina clavipes | reverse complement strand
TTTTTTTTTTTTTTGGTCTCAAAAATATTGGGAAGTGCCGCGGGAAAAAAATCGATTTATTTACATCAATAGTTAAGAATTATTTTGATATAAATAAATATTTATTTGATAATAGTCAAGTAATTCATTATTTGAATCAAATAAATTTTTTTTCAGTGTAATACAAACGTAATAATTAGAATTTTATAATTTTTTTTTTGATCATGTATTTATTTTTTTCACGCTGTTCTGAATCGCGACTGTCGGTGTAAGAAAAAACACTACTGGGTTTATGTTTGAAGTAAAAATAGGAGTGTAAATAATGAAAAGGAAGAAAAAAAAATAAAAAAAGGAAAATATTGAAAAGTTATATAAATAAATCTCGCTAATTGCTGGCACAGCACTTAGGCTTATATCTCTCTCGGTGTGAAAAATAAACAACTCCTCGAAAATGAAGGAAGGTTTGTGCGCAATGTGCGCGTAAAGTAAAAGCGTATGCACTATTAGCGGCAGTAACTCTATACTCTTGTTTGTAGCACACCCTTGACGCGCAGTCATTGCTCGCTCGCTTGCAAGTAAAACTTTAACTCCCACGTAATTTACTTGGGACGTTTTTCGCCAATAAGGCTTCCCCGTGAGAATGCTTTAACAATTCCAGAGCGTGGCGATAATTCCACAAAATCTCACGGAAACATTTCTCGTTTGGAGAAAATCTTCTACATCAAGATAATTTTCTATCTATTTCAGTTTGTCTATTTTTATTATTGTCTCATTTTTGCGACTAGCACAAATTTTCCCCACTGTTTTGAAAATTTTGTAAAGCACTAAAAAGTACTTTTTTTCTTTGCAATTTGACGGTAGTTATAATAAATTTTACTCGTAGTTACAGTTTTCGCTACTCTTGACGGTACTTCTAAATTAATTAGGGATCCGTAAATTAATAACAGTAGTTTATTACGGTAGTTACAATTGACAATTTTATAATATACAGTGAATTCTCGCGAGTCGTTCATCAGCTGATCGGAATTAGCTCCGCCATTTTCAAGCATGCGCGTGACTAGCGCGTCACTAACCAGGAGTGTCCACCTTAGTTACACAAATGGGGATTTATTTGCACTGTACGAAAATTAAAAAACTTTTTTATTTATTTTTCTCGAGATTTTTCTAATATGGATAATTTTTCCAAATGAATGTCTTTATTGTAAGCGATGTTTTTCGCATTCTCCCCCTCCAGTATCATTGTTTGTCGGATTGTTTTTTAAATTGAATTTTCATTTACAGTCTGCCCTGAATTTGTAGCTTAAGGCAAAAAGCGTTATTTACGTTTCTTTGAACGCAGTTGGGAATGAGTAAGAGGAAAATGGGGTCCCCGATAACTTGTCGCTCGAAATCGAATTACCATTAGAATCCCTATAGGCGTGCCATTAACTTGAATGGCTACTCACAGGTGAATCGTGTAAACTGAAGGATTTATTTGCACTGAGTAAAAAAAAACGAGTCAAAACAGGTGTTGCAATTACTGCACACATTTGCTTTGGAATTTACATTCGTTAATTACTCGCGATTTCTGTCAATTTTGTCACTTATTTTCAATTATTTCTTGTCCCTTTTTTTCCTATCATGAAACGAGTAAATATGCAAATTAGTTAGAGAAAGAAATCCTTATGTACTTTTCTCTTTAACAGAGTTAGACGGAAGTAAACAAACATTCTTATTCTAAAAGAGAGAGAGAAAGAAATCTAAATAGAAATTTCTATCTCAAATTTCTATTTTCCTTTATTTTTTTAAATGTAAACAAATACAAGTGGTTTGAAAATTAATCCTCACTGACAAAGACTTTATTGTTGAAAGTATACCTTTTATTATATTATTGAATAATAACTGTTAATACTTTACGGCAAAGAGTGGGGATCATTTTTAATTTATTGTTTCACTGATCTTTGTACAAGACGGTTACACAAAAAAATTTAATAATTTATTGAAAGTGTTATTAATAGACATAGTATTGTTTTTTTATTTCCTTATATTGTAATTTTTTTCAACTTTTACTATTTTGCTGATATTGTTATAATTTTTTATATGATTAGTAATATTTTTTTCTTACTGTTTTTCCATTTTTTAATACATATTATTATTATTTTTCTTCTTATTATTATTTGTCTGTTAATATTTTTTACTATTTTTGTTTTTCTCACGTTTCGCATTTTTTTCCATTTAAATTTCTTATTGTCTTAAAATAATAATAATATAAGTTATAAATTCTAAAATTGAAAATGCTTGTTACGAATACAGCTTCAATATTTTAATCACGCAATAAAGAGAAGGGATGAAGAACCGTTCGTTGTACCTACAAAGCTAATTACCAGATCAAAGGTTTTTGTTTATTTGGTAATTTTTTTGCCCCCTTCTTTAATAAATTCACTTAAATGAGAATAATGAAAAAAGAAAATATATTTACCGAAAGGAAAATATTAGTAAAAATTTTAAAAATATTAAAATAATTTAAATTAAAAATATTTTAAAATATTTAAAAAAATTTAATTATAAATTATTTTAAAATGTTAAAAAAAATTGTTTTCGTTTTCTATGTTACAAAATAACATTTTAAAGGAAAATGACAACTTTCCATTATCAAGTAAAATTTTCTAGCAAATTTTTCCTTAATAAAAATTATTTTCCGCTCAAATTCAATAATGAGTTTGAATTAACAGATTGGTGCGGGGTATACAATGAGCTAAGTTTTGAATATGGAATTTTTTTTCTTTTTTTTTCTAGGAATTGAAATGTAAATATTTGGAATTATTACATAGAACATTATAATTGAGCGACTATTGAGTTTATTGTACGCGATCGTTGTTTAGGGAATTGTAATTTCTGTATTTATTCATTCAGAAAATGTTTGGTAAAGTGAAAAGAGAAAATACATATGCTCGGTATGTATTTCGTGATATATATTCACTAAACTCTTGATATTATATCGCAACACCCTGTATTTACTGGAGTATGCTATTATTTATATTTACCGTGTTATATGCCGTCATTTTGTGAGCCGCAAGACTCTCCATACAGGCGAAATTTGGGATTAAAATTACCCTTCGACCCTTAAAACCCAACTCCCTTTCACTGAAACATGAAACGACGAAAGTTCCACGAACTTGAACGTGTTTCCATATCGTTTAGAAACATGTGAGCCATATATTTGACTTGGAAGTTAATATTCGAGCTGAGAGGAGAAATTTTTTCTCTTTGATTCTGTTTTTTTGGAAAGTTTTTCCTCTGGGGAAAAATTGTAATTAAAATTACAATTTTATCTATAATTGAATTGAGAATTTCGAAAAGGGCTCAACTCTAAAAATCATAAGAGTCATTTTTGCTGTCGTTTGTTATGCGAAAATGACACTTATGATTTTTAGAGTTAAGCCCTTTTCGAAATTCACGATTCAATTTTTCCCCAAAGGCAAATTGATTTCAAAATCCAATTTGAAACAATTTCAAACTACTTTTTAATTAAGAAAGCATGTAATTTTTCCGAAAATTAAATTTTTAATTAATTTTCTTTATTTGCAGATTCCTTTTTCTTGAGCAACGGATTCATCATCAACCATTCAAAATGATTAACAATTTATGGTAAGTTTTTCTTCTTTCTCTCAAAAATGATTTTGTAAAATTTTCTTTTGCGAAAAAATCATCATCCTTAATGAGAATTTTATTTCTTTTCTTTATAATATTTTGGAAAAATTTTTCCTTGCCGTTTGCGCGTTTTGAAATTTTTGTTATATATATTTCAGTATAAACTATAAATTTATTTTTGGAGATGATATTATTATGATTAGATGCAGTATCATTAAGCATGTCCTAATGAGCGATTTGTCGGAACTCAACTGTGAGCTGAAGAAATTTGTACCCTGTCAGATACTAGTTTCAGGAATGCGGACATTTTCATGATGGCATGTGCGTATATCCGTGCACAAATTTTCGAGAGGCACTCGCCTATCTGTCTTTCGTACATTCAGTTGATTGCATAATGTTTGACAAATTATCAACATCCGTGGGACAATGTTTCAAAAGGAAAATATTTAAACCCTCCAGAATTATCAGATCACTTCTTGTATTATTTTTTTGACCTCTTTTTTAATTTTGTTTTTTTTTTAATTTATTTTTTCGCTTTTGATCTTTTGATACTATTTTTTGTTTTGATAATAATCTTTAATTATATTATTTTTAATAATGATTATTTTAAATAAAAATAAAATAATTATTTTTAATAATTATTATTTTATTAACTTTTATTGTATAATAAAAGGAAATATTTTTTCTTTTAAAAAAAACCAAAGTTTGGTATTGAGAAATTTACTGAATTTGTAAATATAGAAAAAAAATATCTCGAAATTAAATTTTAAAAAAACATTGCGTGTAATGTTGTCGTTTTTCTTGAAAATATTTATCTGGAGCAGGAAGTGAGATAAAGCAAGGTTAAGTAGCTTCAGTTGCAACATTACAATGCAATAAATTTTTATCATTCTGACAGTTGAAATCGTTTAGGTCGATAAAGCGAACGACATTATGACCACCCTCAATTTTGTTAAATGGCCAAAAAAATAGAATAAATATCTTTCAAGGAAGAGTAAATTAAATCGATAATTTACCACTTAACAGTAATTACCGTCACCTGACGGTAAGTACTCTTGTAATGGTATTTTCAATCAATAATTATTTTAAATAGTAATTATATCGGTAGGTGCCAGAGAAAATATCTACCGTCAATTGAAAGTGTCGGTAAATTTATCTATCGTTTTAGTAATAATTAATTACTTAATAAGACGGTAGATATTTGGCGGCACTTTGATTGAAAGTGTCGGTAAATTTATCTACCGTTTTATTAAGTAATTACTTAATAAGACGGTAGATATTTGGCGGCACTTTGATTGAAAGTGTCGGTAAATTTATCTACCGTTTTATTAAGTAATTACTTAATAAGACGGTAGATATTTAGCGGCACTTTGATTGAAAGTGTCGGTAAATTTATCTACCATTTTATTAAGTAATTACTTAATAAGACGGTAGATATTTGTCGGCACTTTAGTTGAAAGTGCCGGTAAATTTATCTACCGCTTTACTACCGTCTTTTTGGCTGTTTTTTTTTATATTCCATTCGAAGGTTGTCACAATTAACGGGGCAGATTTCTATGGACAATTCAAGGATTAATGAACATGACGGTAGTTGCGATAGATTGACAGTAGTGAGTGATAAATGGCAAAATGGGGTGAAAATTGAAAAAAGAAAGTTTATTAATTTGAGCAGGTGGTTATAAAGAGTCAAATGAGGCAATAAAACCGTTATCCCGGTTATAATAGCTCTCATATAAATTCAAGATCCTATCATAAGCGGAGGCTGTAAATCGGGTATTAGGATGCTGTAAATGAACAAATTGCCACGTGGACCTTTTGCACCCCTTTCACTATAGGCGGGGCGTTCACCTCATCGATCGGTTACTAGGGTTATGCTTTTTCTACGGTTTTATTATTCTTTTTGCATCGATATGTAAAGAGGGAGATGGAATGACCTAGATTGCCTTAGGCAGCCGAGCTTTATTCAACATTATGCACAGTCGATTTTTTAACATTCTCAACTCAAACTCATTACACTAATGCCGGTATTTATTATGTTCCATATTTTGTAATCGTAGAAAATTTATTTATTTATCTGTGAATTTCTTTTCTTTTTCTTCATGGACCAATAGATGGTACTTTAATACCGACGGTACTTTCAAAATAACAGTAGCAGTATTGTAGTAATGACGGTAATTTTACAAAATGGCAAAGGTAATCGACAGTAAAGACAGTAAATACAATTACTAACACCTATAATTGACAGTAGTTAATAATACTGGTTGTTATAATAGACGGTAATTATCAGGAATTATAGAGTATGGTAGATGTAACAATTGACGGTAATTATAAACAATGGTAGTTATAATTGACGGTAATTATAGTCGATGTAAATAAATACTAAACTTCTTAATAAATAACTGCATCGAAGAAATTTTTTTTGGTATCATCATGTAAAATTAACATTTCCTGACTTGAAGCACTGACCCACATTTCGTCTATTTTTAAATTTAAGGAAATTCCACTCATCCGTGACAGTAATTTCTGATATTTCATTTTATTTCTTTTTTTCTATTTCTCTTTTTTTAAATTAACATCCAATAAGGTTCACATATTTATTATTCTTTCTTTGCCGGCAATAATATTTATTTGTGTCTTTTAAATTAATTAATGTTGTGTTTAATTATTACGAATGAAATATCAATATGGAATAATTTTTTTTCTTTTAATAATAGTGAGTGGAAAGTAAAAGGGAATTAATTATAAATTTTTTGATAAATTAATGTTATGAAAAGAATTATTTTTGATAATAATGATGGGAGAAGAGAAGGGGTTGAAAAAATGGGTCATTAACCGGTTTGAACCTTAGGAGAATTTTGGCTCTGAAACACGTGTGTTTATTTATAATAAAGTCATTTTTGTTTAAGTTTAGTGCATTATTATTATTAACACCAGCATCAGTGTTGACGCAAGTGTCACTCTCATAGCTCAAGCGACATTTCCATATTTCTATTGTTGTAACAAATGAGCAACACGGCTTTCTCCTAAATATCTTTCACATTCTTAAAATAATTCCGCGACGCAAATAACGATAATAATAATAATAATAATAATAATAATAATAAATATTAACTAGTGGTATTTTTTTAATTTGAAAAAAATTAATTAATTATTCATAACAATATAGTGACATAATATATAGAAAATAGTTAAAATGGTCGGAATAATTTTATTTCCCTATCGAGATGCATTCTCGTATTAAAATATGTTTGTTATCTTTTCTTTAAATTAGAAATTGGAAAGTAGTTACTTGTGATGATAAACAGAAGGAGCAATAACCTGCACCAGTAACCTTGATGACGCACAATGATTCACACATCACAGCATGAATCCTGCTCACAATCCATAACGAACATTGAGTCAATCTATAAGAATGCCAAAAGACATATAATACCCATTTATAATCCACGGTAACTAAATCGACGGTAGTAATAATAACCGTTAATTATAATCGCCGGTAATTAAAATTGACCATAATTTTAATTGAATTAATTATAATTAATTCAATTTTGTTGCTCGACGATAGTAGCAATTAACGTTAATTATAATTAACTAATTGTAATCGACGTAAATTATAATCAACGGTAATTAAACTCGACGGTAGTAATAATAACCGTTAATTATAATCGCCGGTAATTAAAATTGACGGTTATTGTAATTGAGTTAATTATAATTGATTATATTTTGCTCGACGGTAGATGCAATTGACGGTATATTCAATTAACGGTAGATTCAATTAACGGTAATTATAATTGATCATTTTTAATCGACTTTAATCATAATAAACGGTAATTAAACTCGACGGTAGTAATAATAACCGTTAATTATAATCGCCGGTAATTAAAATTGACGGTTATTGTAATTGAGTTAATTATAATTGATTATATTTTGCTCGACGGTAGATGCAATTGACGGTAGATTCAATTAACGGTAATTATAATTGATCATTTTTAATCGATGTTAATTATAATCAACGGTAATTAAATTCAACGGTAGTAATAATAAACGTTAATTATAATCGACGGTATTTTTAATCGCCATCGGTAAGTAAAATTGACGGTAATTATAATCGACGACGAATAAGATCAATAGCAACTAAAACCGACGGTAGTAAAAATAATCAAAGATATTTATAGTTAATTTTCAATGAATTATGTAATTGTTTTAATTGTTTTATTGTTTTAATTATTTATGTAAAAATAAATTTACAAATTTATAGAAAAATTAGAAAGTGAATTTTTTTTGCAGACAAATGCGGTGAATTGGAGGGAATAAAAAGGGCAAGTGGGATAACAAGGCGCAATAGAGAATTGAACGAGGATCCGCGTGGAGTTGTTGAATCGGACAAATAAAATCGATCCACTTGTTCAAAGTGGCTAAGAGCGTCAGTCCGCGTAGAGTGCACCAGGAGTGCTCTACTGGAGTGGAGGTACAGGTCCCGGTGCAGGAAAGGCGAACACCGAGGCGCATGCCGTACCTGGGGCCTGAAATGACAACCCGGCTGTCAGCCATGTTTTACACGGTCGAGGTCGGGGACACTAAGTTCACTATCTTAAAACGATACCAGAACCTCAAGCCAATTGGTTCTGGCGCGCAAGGAATTGTTTGGTAAGTCACTTTTTTTTCTAATTATACATATATATATATGAACAAATTATAAACAAATATTTTCACTGCCCGAGAATATTCATTTCTTTTTTTTCATTAATTAGTTTTAATAAATATATAATTATTAATATTATTAATTGAGGAAAAAAATTTTCTCAAATTAGTTTTAATAGTATAATTATTAATATTATTAATTGGGGAAAAAAATTTACAGAATTTTTTCAAATTGAGAATAAATTTTTCTTCAATGTTTAAAAACGGTGTAAGTGTCATTGAACTAAAAAAAATAGAATCTCTTATTGAATGGAAGGTAAGAAAATTTAATAAACGATTATTCTCGGACAGTGAATGTTAGTGTAAGCTCATTGAGTCAATGTGACGCCACGAAGGGAGAATAAATTATAATTCGTGAATATAAAAATAAAAATATAATCCATCTCTCGGGGTGTAATATAAAGGTAAGTCGGACATTTACTCGGAATGTGGATATTGGTTTTCAATAATACTCGGCCACTGGTTCGTCGCAAAAAAAAAAAATTGTTAAAACTGACGAGAGAAGCTTTATGGAAAGCTATAACAGATAATCGAAGGTAAGTTTTTGCCAAGAAATCAGGAATATAAAATTCAAGGGAAGGAAACAACTCTTCTTTGGTATATATATGTGAAAAATTCCCCCTAATTTTTATAGCGAGGAAAATTAAATTCAAAAATAAAAATCCGTTTTTGGAATATATTTTATTTTTTCTCAATATGTTCCAAGGAAGAGTGGGAACGACTTGAACCATCCATACAATTTTTTGTTTTTGTTTCTTTCAAATTTTGTAGGTAGAATTGAAAAATTCTATTTTTCAAATTAAAAGGTTTTTTTTTGTATATTGCTTGCGCTTGCTAGTTGAATTTAGTTTTGATAATGTTTATAATAATTCGTTAAGCACGCTGTGTGGTGTTTATATTTATTTGTATTGTTATATATAAGTGATTATATCAATTTATCATTTGCCTTATTTATTTCAGATTATTATGATTTGTTTCCTTGATTTTTGGATCCATCTGGAATTTTCAAAGTAGTGCGTAATAATTTTGACTTGTTTCGTTTTCTATTTGCTTTCATTTTTTCTTCTTTTTCTTCATTTTCTGATTGTTTTAATTTGTTTTCTACTTTATTCAAATTTATTAATTTTTTTCGACATTTTTTCAAGTATTTAAAACTTTTTTCATTTATGATTTGAAAATATTCTCTAAATTTTCACACTTGTGTTTTTAATTTTTAAAAATATTTTCTAAATTTTCACACTTGTGTTTTTGAATTTTTTTTATATGCTTTTTATTTGTTTTATTCTTAAAACTTATTCTGTAATGTTTTATTTTTTATTCGATTTTTTTGTTTATTTTTCTGGTATTGTAGTTTTTTCTTCTTGTATTTTCATTAATTTGTAGCTAAAAATAATTTATAATTTGAATTTGAAATTGTCATGCTCCTTTTTTTTCACAAATTCTGTACAATCTGATAGATTTGAAAATTTGATGTGTGGATGGTTCCGACAATCAGGCTTTCATAAAATCAGTCTTACACAAATGTTTATCAAAAAAAAAAAAAAAAACAAAGAAACCAAAAAAACAGAATGATTAGAACTTTTCCATTAGAAAAAGAAACTATTGAAAAAAAATTCGATTCTCCAAAATTTATTAATTGAACATTTTTGTATTTAAACTGTTTCTAATGAAATTTATTCTCTATCAAAATAATTAACATTAATTAATGATAATTAATATTAATTAATAATAATAATTATTCATTATTATCATTATTGTAGATAATTATGACAATAAAAAAAATTAGTAATGAATTAATTCTTTTTGATAATATTGAACAATTAAAGAAATCGATAAATGATAAATAAAATCTTTTCCAAATATTTAAAAAATTTTTAATTTCAAAATTTCCAATTTTTTTTTTTAATTTTCACACAAATGTGACAAGAACTTTATAAAAATTCAATATCACTATAAAATAAAATTGCCGTAAACAGTTGAAAGCAGTTGAATGTTACGAGAGAGAAAATTGAATTTTTTTTCTTTAGACAAATCAAATTTCCTTTGTAAATCGATCGTTTGCCTGTAAGACTGTTTGCATAAAAGTGGCACAGTGATACCAGACAGATTTAATATCGCAGATATAGTTGATAACAGATTTGCCGAGAGATATAACAGAAAAGATATTTGCCATCGCAGAGACGAGAGAGATTCTCAGTAATGTAGCACTTGAATTATTCCAAAACAAAGAGTAGAGTTAGAAAACACAAAATTCATAATCGACGGTAAATTTATTCGCTGGTAGCTATAAATCTATGGTAGTGATACTCGGTGGTAATTATTAACGACAGTATTTATAATCGATGGTAGTAATACTCGGTGGTAATTATTATCGACAGTATTTATAATCGACGGTATTTATAATGGACGGTAATTATAATCGATGGTAGTTATAATCGACGGTATTTATAATCCGTAGTAGTTATAATCGACGGTTATTATAATGGACGGAAATTGTAATCGATGGTACTTATAATCGAAGGTATTTATAATGGATGGTAGTAATAATCGACGGTATTTATAATCGGTAGTAGTTATAATCGACGGTATTTATAATGGACGGTAATTATAATCGTTGGTAGTTATAATCGAAGGTATTTATAATCGATGGTAGTAATAATCGACGGTATTCATTATCAGTAGTAGTTATAATCGACGGTATTTATAATTGACGGTAATTATAATCGGTGGTAGTTATAATCGAAAGTTTTTATAATCGACGGTATTTATAATTGCTTGTAATTAAAAACAACGGTTATTTTTATCAATGGTAGTTCTAATTGACTGTAATTTTAATCAAAGATACTTATAACTAACGGTAGTTTTAATCGACGGTGATAGAAAAATTTCGAAAAAAAATATTTCCGAAACAATGGGCATTGATCTTCGTAATTGCTCTTGAAGAAAAAAATAGCAATGATTAAAGCATCACTTGAATTGTTAAAATTTAATGATTTTAAGTGTAGGGGGGAAAAATGGAATAGTGGAAAAAAAAAAATTTTTTTTGTTCTAATTGGAAAAATCGAGCGAAGAGAAATAACCTTTTGTTATGTTGTACATTAACAAGCGTGTGGAATAGTCTTCCATGTATATATATCGCACGCGAGACGGAAATGCATTGAACGCTTGTGCAATCAATATCTGTACATAGGCGGGATTCACAGACGACGACGACGACGACGACGACGATATGGATTGTATATTATTTCTCTCTCTGTCTATTTTATAGCAAAGGCTCGCGTTTACTTTCTTTATCTGTCTGTTAGCATTGTGTCCAGGAATGTTAACCATGATTGTTTTCGTTCCCTCTATACTCTAGTTGTCCTTGTCGTTGGTTTGGTAGCTAGCCTGGTATTCCTATTTAAAACATGCACTGAACAAGCTTCGAGATACACATTAAAGAGAGTGTGAGAGAAAGAGAGAGAGAGAGAGAGCACTGACAAAGGTATGGATAACGCAATTGGAAATATGTTGCGTTCAACAACCAATCATAAGGCCGAGTATCGTCGACACGTTTTTGGTGATACGGTCCTTTGTGTACCAGAAAGATACATCCATGTTGAACCGAGAGGAGTTGGGGCACAGGGTATCGTCTGGTGAGTATCACTCCTTGCGGCTGGAATTATTCTTTCATTCAAAAAAAAAAAAAAAAAATTTGCTATCGATCAATTTATTTCAATCTACAAAATATTTGGACTGAAATGTTGATCAAAATTAATCCAATTTTGTCAAATAAACATTTGACTGAATCAATCAATAAGAAATAATTATAATCGACGGTAGTGATTGGGATAAATTTTTAATTACCGACGATTATAATTTATTCAAAAGACAGTCACATTTATTATCAGCTAAATTATGGTTGATAATACACCATAATTCAATTGATGGTAATTATAATCGACGGTAAGTAAAGTATAAGGTAGTAAAAAAACAATAATAATTACCATCTTGGCGGTAATTATAATTACTGAAATTTAATTATTTAATTAAATTAAATCAAATAATTTAATCGATAATGATTATAATTACGGATTTTATTTTTAATTCGTCGGTAATAATAATTTATTCTGTTTTTAATCGAATTGACCTTAATTGACGGTAGTTAAGGGTAATTATTTATAATTAATTAATATTTAACTATTTATAATTATTTATAATTATTGCCTGTCTGTTAACAGAATTTCAATTATAATAATTATTTGGTATTAAAAATCGATGGTAGTTAAAATAATGAAAAATTTTCTTTTTTGTTACAGCGCTGCCTTTGACACTGTCACAGCTCAAAATGTGGCGATCAAGAAGCTTTCTAGACCTTTTCAAAATGTGACGCACGCGAAAAGAGCGTACAGAGAGTTTAAGCTGATGAAATTGGTGAATCATAAAAATGTAAGTGATGGAATATGAAAAAGGATTTATTTATTTATTTTTCTCTCGAATTTAAAATAGAATTTTTTAGGATAAAACTGATAAAAATTTTTTGCTTCAATAAAAAAATTGTAAAAAAAAAAAAAAATTGTCACAAAAAAATTTTTTTTTATTGAAGCCAAATGTTGACATTGACATTGGCAGTATGTATAATTTTTTCATGTATCACTTTTTTTTTTGCAGATTATTGGACTCTTAAATGCGTTTACGCCACAACGGTCGTTGGACGAGTTTCAAGATGTCTACCTCGTGATGGAGTTGATGGACGCCAATCTGTGCCAAGTAATCCAGATGGATCTGGATCACGAACGCATGTCGTATTTATTGTATCAAATGCTCTGTGGTATTAAGCATTTACATTCAGCCGGAATCATTCACAGGGTAATTAAATTCATTATGTTTTTTCATTCCCAAAATGTTTCTCAATTTTGTGTCAAATTTGAAGAAAACTTTTTTCTTTTCAATTTAAAATAATTTCCACGTTTTCTAAATAAATTTTTTTTGATAATTTATCATTTATTTTAAGGATTTGAAACCTAGCAATATTGTCGTCAAGTCGGACTGCACATTAAAAATTTTGGACTTTGGCCTTGCTAGGACCGCCGGCACGACATTTATGATGACACCGTACGTTGTCACGCGATATTATCGAGCACCAGAGGTAAGTGTTAATTTTTTTTTAAGCTTAATTTAATAACAATAATTTTTATGTTTTTTTTTCTTCCTAATTTCAGGTGATCCTTGGCATGGGATACAAGGAGAACGTTGATATCTGGTCCGTTGGTTGTATCATGGGCGAAATGATACGAGGTGGTGTCTTGTTCCCTGGAACAGATCATATTGATCAGTGGAATAAAATTATAGGTGAATAACTACCAAGAATGTTAATTATAAAGGAATTATCAAATTTTTCATTCACCAAAAATTGTTAAACAAAAAATTTTAATTCCTTTTGAAACGAATTTTTATTTGAAAAAATTTCTATTTGCCAAACATTCACTGAAAAATGTTAAAAAAAAAATTGTAATTCCTTTTGAAACGAATTTTTATTTGAAAAAATTTCTATTTGACAAACTTTCTATTTATCTGAATTTCTATTTAATTTTTATCTAACTGAATATAATATTAGAATTTATGAATTTCGATCAACGAAACATGAAATTAAATTTTATGAATATGTCAACACAAAATGTAACACAATGGTTTCTCGGCCTTTGCAGAACAATTGGGAACACCGGCTCAAGAATTTATGCAACGATTGCAGCCGACAGTGAGGAATTACGTTGAGAATAGGCCACGATATCCTGGTTATCCTTTTGAAAGATTGTTTCCAGATATCCTATTTCCGTCCGATTCGTCGGAACACAATAGGCTAAAGGGTAAGTTACTTATTTTGAAATATAAACATTTCAGTGATGAATGAATTAAATTTTCAATTACTTTGCTTATTTCTCTTTTTAGCGAGTCAAGCGAGGGATTTGCTCTCGCGTATGTTGGTCATTGATCCAGAACGTCGTATCTCAGTTGACGAAGCTTTACTGCATAATTACATTAACGTTTGGTACGATGAAGGCGAAGTTAACGCTGTAAGTTGAAAATAAGATTTTCCAAGTTGACTGAAAATTAACCAGTATTTTTTTTATTTGTCATATTCCTAAAGTTCTGAACGTTCAAATGAACGAAATTTTTATATTTCTTCTTGAAATTTAAGTTTTATTATACTAATTTAATAATTTCGTTAATTACTTATTCAGTTGTCAACTTGTTTATCTGGTTATTAACAGAATTAGTACTTGGCTACTTGACTTGTAATTAATATTTTTAATTTTTCATTTATTATCATTATTTATTTATTTTCATTTACTGTTGAATTTTTTTTCCAATTAACTAATGGAATTTGTTTATTTAAAGCCCGCACCGGGTCCATACGATCACAGTGTCGACGAGAGGGAGCACACGGTTGATCAGTGGAAGGAATTGATCTACCAGGAGGTGATGGAATACGAGACAAGTCACAATCCCGTAGCGACTGCACAGTCATCAGAAACAGCGGGATCTCGGTAGATAAACCGAAAATTTCTAGTTCTTTGAGTCCAAGTGTTACACCAATAAGAAGAAAAAGAAGAAGAAGAAAGAGACAGTCTGAATCTAATTGAATTGTTCAAGGAAACATGACAAACTCTCTCTCTCTCTCTCGGTATTTAAAAAAATATATATATATTTCATTTAACCGCCAAAGCCCCTCCCCCCCTTAATGAAGAAGAAAAAAAATGCTTCACGCGCCTATTTAACCCCGTTCGCGTCTATACAAAAAACAATGCAATAAAATTTTCACACTTCTGTGATATTGAAACGCGTTTTTTTTATCGGGGGGAACTAGGGGGTGTTTTTTTTCTAATTGAGGAAAAAAAATGGTGCGTTGTTTTGAAAAATAGGGGCAATTCTACGTTTGGTGGCTACGCACAAAAAAAAACACGTGAACGGCTCTTTTTAAACAAGAAGAAAAAATACGTATTTTCGCGTCGTATTTCAATCACTCTGCTTTTCATCAATTTTCCGTCGAGACAATCCACTATTAATGGAACGTTACAGGATGTATGAAATAATGATGATGATGATGAAGATGATAGTTAGATATCGTTGATCTTTGCGTTAATCAAGTAAATTATTATTATTATTATTATTATTATTATTATTATATTATTATGATTATTACTATTATTATTATTATTTTTATTATTTTTATTATTATTATTCTATTATTATTATTATTATTATTATTATTATTAAGGCACATGTCGCCGCTGCTCTCACGCTCGTTTATCAAGAGCGATGAGGTACGAGGAAAAACACGGGATAAAGTACAAAAAGAAAAGAAAAACTTGAAGCTCCCCCTTAACCTTTATTTACGTGTATTTTTACTGTTAGTGTATTTTAATTGTTCATTTTTTTAATTAGTCAATAAGGATCGTTTTAATGAGTTTGTAATTTGATTGATTAATATGTTAATCAATTGATAGTTTAATTTTAGTTGTAGGTAGTATAATCATTTCAATTGATTGATATATTAATTTTCATTGTTTTAATTAATTGCTACTTAATTAATTTGATTTTAATTGATAAATTGGTTTTAATTGACGTTTACTTTTTAATTGACTTTTAGTTTTTAATTGACGTTCAATTTTAATTGACGATTAATTTTAATTAACGTTGAATCTAAATTTTGACGCTTAATTTCAATTAAACGTTGATTTTTATATATACATATATAGTAAATAATTGATATATCAATTTGAATTGCTTAAAATGATAATTTTAGAATGTCCTTTTATTTATGAATTTTAAGATTGTAGATGCACATATTTTTTCTTTTTCGTGAATTTTTTTTTCATTCTGCTTGCGGAATTCCTAGTCATAATTCTTTTTTTCAATCTTGTGACGGAATTTTGTTTTTTAATAACTTCTGTGTAGATAATCAGACATTACCCTCTAAAATACGAAAATTCGAAAGAACTCTTTCTCGTTTTAAATTCATTTAAATTTGAAAATGAATCGAATTTGATTTTGAATGTAATTTTAATTTCAATGCTAATTAAATTTAAATTTTGATCAAATTATATTTGAATTTTGAATTTTGAATTTCATAAATTGAATTTAACACTGAATTAGAATTATATTTAAATTTAATTCGCATTGAATTTGAACCGCCAGTTAAATTTGAATTATTATATTCAATTGAAATTGTATCAATATTTGTAAAATATATTTTTTTTAAATTGTCGTCGAAATTCCATTTAAACTGATCTCGAGAAATTTTTGTATGTATTTTTGTTGTTTTAAATTTGTTTCATGTATTCGATTTTTGAATATTTTCCTTGATTTCTCGAATGTTGATGGTAAATTTTAGATTTTTTTTTAAATCCGTTTTTACATTGTGTCGAGTGTAATTTTTTATATTGAAAAAAAAATTATATTATTAATTAGTATTATAAGTAAAATTAATTATAAAAAAATTGATTTTTAAATGAAAATTAAATTGAAAAATCAATAATTAGTTAAATAATTGATATTATTGTAGTAAAATTCTTGAAATCATTTGCTATGGGATTTGCGACAAAACATTGTTTCTTCAATTATTGTAAAAACAAAATACGAAAACTTTTTCTTTCATTTTCTTGACGTAAAATGGAAAAAAAGTTGACAATGCGGTAAAAATAAATCGTTAATTTTGAAATTTTATGCAATAAGGGCAGAGTGTAATGTTACTAGTTTAATATTATCGAGATTGTCGTGACCATGCAATTGATTTTTTTTATTATTAGAAATGTTGCTAGCCCATTAATTTTTAATTAATTTTGAAATTTTTTTTTCATACTCTCTCTCTTTTTTTTAACTCTTTCTCTCTCTCTCTCTTTTCTGTTTTAGAACGACAGGAGAAAATCTTTTGCGTTCAATTGTGATATATCTTTTTAAAAGCGTTAAATTGTTTTTATATTGCTCTAAGTAGTGCGATTGACATAATTTTATTTTCCCAATTCGTACTTGGGAAAAATGTGTCAGAAAAAAACTGACAAATTGTTTTAATTGTAAGTTATATATTTATATACATATATATATTAGTTGTGCCATTAAATGAGACTTTCTTTTTTTTAAATGGCAATTATTATTATTATTATTATTTTTTTGGTGCACATTTTTAAAAATTAGTAAAATTCGATTTATATATTTCACTTGATATATATTGATAGGAAAAATAAATACTTGTCGAGTGTATTACGAGTCATCAAAATAACGTTTTAGTCGTAGCCTTGGGATTAAAATTTTAAGAAAGGAAAAACATTAAATTTGTAAATTAAAATCCGCGATATTCTGATGTTTTATTTTAAAAAAACACGTGTTTCTTTCTCTCCCCCTCCCCCTTACTAAAAATAATGGTGAAATGATATTATGCATAATTGTATTTATTACGAGACAAGAATAGAAAAAAGAAATATTGTCGCGTGCTGGAGAACGGAATAATAATTGTAATGTAAACGTTAAACTTTTTTTATTTTCCACGATGATAATTATGTGAATATAATGCTACAGTCCGATCCAAATAATCAAGCTTTTGTAATACTTAATTATAATAAAAAAAAGTATAATACGGCTAATTATATAATTGTACTACTTGCACATGGTAATAAGTGTATGAGAGAGAGGGAGCGATAGAAAAAAAGAAAGAGAGAGTGTGTATGTGAATTATTTCGTTGATTCATTGTTTAAACGAACGCACGACAAAAAATTTAATTTATTTTGTAATTTCTTTTTGCAAAAATTGTTTTTCAATTAACTATAAAAAGAAAAATTTCAAATCTAATTTTTTGCGTCTGTTTTTTAAAAATATTTTTTCCATTTTTTATTAATTGGCAAAAAATAATTTTAAAAAAATCGTGATTTACACACAAAAAAAAACAAGAAAAAAAGAAAATTTTTAGTCGTGCGTTTTGTAAAAAGAATGAGCAGTGATAAATCTTAAGTAAAAAAAAAATAATAATAATAATAATAACATAAACAGGAAAAAAATATATAAATTTGAAACACCGAGGTATATAAGAATTAAGGATTATAATTAATAAGAATAAGAGATAATATGTTAATCGAGATAATATGACGATAAAAGTTTTTCTCATAGAGCAATAAGAGGCAAATAACAAAACAAAAAAGTGTAATATTTTGAAGGAACACGTTGGGATGGGTGGGAAGGGAGGGTGGAACAAATAATAATGTCCATGTTGCTAAAAAAAAAATAAATAAATAAATAGTGGTGAGGTAGATTTCGCAATAGACTCTTTATAGTCTAAAATAGTCCTTTATAGTAATGAAGAGAAAAAAAAAGAAAAACACTTTCGCAGCTTTCTAGATTAGTTTAGAAATAAAATTTCTAGATATTTATCGAGTCCCAAATTTCCCTACTTGTTAGTTAAAAAAAAAAAGAAAAAAAGCAACAGGGCCAGTGCCCAATGATTTTTTCGAAACTTTTTCCAGACAAAAATATTTAAAAAAAGGGAACTAATGAGATTTGTAAAAGGAATATTATTTTTTCCTTTTTTCATCGATGAAAATAAATAATGAGCAGATCGACGATATTTTTTATTTCACATTATTCTATATGTTATCGTAGAAAAAAAAATGTATAACACTAAAACAATTCGAATTGATTGATAGAATTTATTGTTTCTCAAATTATATGAAGGAAAATTCAAATTACAAGAATAAAAATACCAATTGAATATTAATATTAATTGATCTTTTGTATCATTCGATTTGAATTTTGAATTACTCTAATAAGTGAGAAAATTAATTTGAATTTAAAGACGATTTTTTCACCTTAAAGTGCAATAATTTAATAAACGTGCAATTACCACCAAATTGTACTGATGCTCAAAGAAAAAAAAATTATGAATTAAATCGTCGATCGATCGAATGAGTGAACGTGTTTATTTCTCTTGTATAGTGACAAAAAAGCAGAAAAAAAAAATTTGTGTGGTTAATCAATTTGAAAAAGATGCGAGTTCCTCATTAAAAAAACACTTTTATCCATCCCCATTAGTCACGTGAAAAAAAAATATATATATAATCGTAAGTTATTATAAATAATACTGCATATTAGTAAATATTTACCTCCTTTGTAAATATATTACTATCAATAATTTATTATATATTGTAATTGATGAAAAAAAGCAACAATAATTGCGTAATGTAATTTTTTGTTTTTTTCATTTTCTTTTTTAAAATGGCGCGACGAAGAAGACAATTTAATGATTTGTGAATAATAGAAGTGCGTTTCGTAATGTGATTATATATTATCGCGACGATAATGGTATGTAATTATATATAAATAATACATATATATATATATTATCACCACGGTATAAATATTATAAATACATTATGATGTTTTGACAATGATAAAAAAAAGAAAAAAAAATTTTTTTTTTGTTCATCTTTTTATCAAATATTATATAGAAATTAGTATATTTTTCTTCTTTGTATGGCACTTCAAATGCCGAAAAATTTGATGTGCCATCGAGATATAATCCCATCGAAAAAGAAAAAAAGAAAAAGAAAAAAAAAACTTAAAATCATTTATTGTTTCATCGATATTAATTGTGATTATTATTGTGCAAATGATGTGCCGCGTTTATTAAACGAGGTGAAATTTATTAGCAGAGTGAGTGATGAAAAAAAAATGTATCTTTTGTGTGCTTAGTCAAAGAAAAAAAAAGAAAATACACATTTTTTTCTTTTTGATTTCCACAAGCGAACCAACAGGTCCAATGATATTTTTCCCGAAAATTTGAAGTCATGTAAAATGTATGAATTTATCTGGATCTTTTAGTAGCAAATGAAAAAAAAATTAAAAGAAAGAAAGAAAAATATTAAAGTAAGGGAAAATTTTGCCTGAATTATTATATATTGATAATGATAATTTGTAATATCTCCATGAGGTAAAACGAAAAATGTCATTGACATCTTTTTTCTTTTTCTATCGTCCGAGCAAGCGATGAGAAAAATTACTAATTATTATTTATTGGCTAAACTGAACCAATGCTCAAAGACGCTGTTGGTTTAAATTAATAAAAGAAAAAAAAGAACTAAATAAAATTGTGTCTTTATTTCTATTTTTTCTTTTTTATTCTCTTTTTTCACCTGCTTTCTTGAATGTCAATCATGATTTTGACAAAAAACAAGGGAGTTGAATGAAAATTTTTTCTTTGTATTTATTTTTTTATTGTTTTGTTACGTCATAAAACGATGTTTGAGTAATTTCACAACTTTATACATTGTGCTTCTTGCGAGGAAGCCGAAGATAAATTGGAAGGAAAAATTTTATGGAAACCAACGAGTGGATATTGTTCCATTTATTTTCTTCTAATAGGAAGAATTGCATTTTTTGCCTTTTTCTTGTTTCTTTGTTTATATATTAATGTTTAATTAATATATATATATATAGAATTAAATTTTAAGCTGATAAAAGGCCTTTTAAAATTACATGTCGTTGGTAACTTTTTTTTGCTTCAATAAATCTATACATTTTAATATATATATAATTTCATATTTCAAGGAAAATATACAAATATTTATTTATTTGTGAAAAGTGGCACTCGTGACTAATGGAAAAAAAGAGGAAAAAAAAAGTTTTTTCATCGAAAAAAGTCACTCTAAAACAATTTCTATTTTAAATTCACAATATTTTTGCTAAAACGGAAGGCCATTTTATTTATGACAAGTAAAACTATATTTTCCTGTAATAAGTGTGCCTATCTAGTACCATTTATTATATTATATTATATAAATACTTAGATATTATCTTATTCGTCTAGTAAATTTTAATATCACTATCTGTCTTTGCTCCTTGCTGTATAGCTTACAATTTTATTTTTCTGTTTACAATATTTTTTTGCCGCAAGAAATTTAGCCACGCATTTTCAAATTCTAAGTGTTAAGGTACTTTAACCGCAAATTGTAGTTATGATATTAATATTAATATTAATAATTAATAATTAATAATAATTATTATAATATTAAATTATTTACATATTTTTTTACTCTTCCTGCTTCAAGCAGAATATGAAGATCCAAATACAATTGTAACATTATAATTATTAAATTATTGAAAATAATAATTATTAATATTAAAAGTGATAAATTATAAATTAATTTATTTGGCTGCAAAGAAACTTTATAATTTTCGACAAAATACAATTGCGGTTAAATTGCATTACATTAATTAAAAATAACTAATAAAATGAAAGGGAGGTATTTGCGTTTCTTATAATATAAATTAAAATTTACATATTTTCGATTAATGGAATGTTAAGTGGAAAATTTTGCGACGGCGAGTACAATAGTTTCTTGTTCTCTTTTGCTTCTTTCGGTATAATCAGTTTTAGTTTTTTTTTTATAGGAAAACTAATAAAAAATATAATTTCGAATTATTTTACAATGCAACAAATTTAACTGAATAACAATCGAAATTGTTTTTACACTTTGAAAAGATACCGCAAGAAATAATTATTTGTTTAATAAATTAGTAATTAATTATCAAATAATAGTATAATATTTATTTTGATTCTTTCTTTGTTCACTTTTTAAGAGAAATAAAAAAAATTTAATTTTATTATTAATAAATAAAACAAAAGTATAAAAATGGAAATTATTAATTTGATAATTAATTAATTTAATTAACAACTGGAAATTGCGAAGATGCAACAATAGAAGATTTTAAGAGAACTTAGCTCTTAGGAAGAACTTTATATATTAGTCACAGAAGTATTTATTTATTTTTTTTTTTTTTTTTGAGCAATCAATATTATATCTGTCGTGTAGTTTTAAAACAGTGCGTTACATTTTCAGTATTTCTCATTGAAAAATTTTGATGAAAATTGTTTATATTTCAGTTTTAGCAAAATTGGCTAGACTTATGGTTCATCAATACTTTCATAATTACAGACAATATTAATTGTATGGTTGTAAAAAAAAATTGTTTTAGATTATTTTTAATAATAATTTAAAAAATAATTTACTAAATAAGCCAAATAATAATTATTGATTAATTTAACATTGAAGAAATTAATTTAATTAATTATAATTCTGTTTGAGATTAAAAATACAATTAAAAAACAAAAATAGGTAAAAAAAGAAACGTTTCCATAAAAATTTAACATGGAATTTCAAAAAGAAAAGTGAACATTTTTTTTTAAACATAATTCATTATTTTGTTTAACTAAAACAAATCTCGAAAAAATGAATTAAAGAAATTGAAAATAATTTCTTCTTTCATATTTAGAAAATTGAAAATAAAAATTTTTTTCGATTTTTTGAGGAAAAGAATAAATTAAAAATTTCCAAATTACGACGAAAAATTACCAATTTTCCAGATTCATAATTAAAAATATTCCAAATGTTATTAACATTATGAGAAATTCGATTAAATAAATCTAATCTATTCTAAAATTTGTAAGTATCATCCCTGTACTAACCATTGGAAATTTATTACATAAGAAGAGATGAAACATTTTTTTTTCTCACGAATGACATTCAATTCGCAGATTAAAAAAAATTCTCTCGCGTATTTTTAGTTGCTTAGATTATTTTATATAGATACGAAAATTATATATTACAAATGCAAATTCGTTTCTACTTTCATTGAAAATTTTTCTTAACAAAAAAAAAAAAAAATATATGAAAACAATAACAAAATTTACAATTATTATAACAATTTCAATAGAAAGTGAATAAATAATCAGCTTATAAATAAAAAAAAACAAATAGCTCTGAAAAAAAATTAACAAGGAGCGAAATATTCGTAACTTTTCAATTAAAAAATATATATGTTTACCTCTACTATAATTAATTTCGATTATTAATTTATAAGTACTAAAATGCCTCTATCATTTAAAAAAATATATAAAATACGTGCGCGTTCTTTTATCAAATTTGACCCAACATTCGAAAAAGAATCCTAAAAGCTAAATTTTTTTCTCTCCTTTCAAATACCAATCGTTCCTATATTTATTTATATTGTTCTTTCTTCTCTTTAAAATCTAATCTACAAATCTTTTACAGTGTCTTGTTTAACGAAGTGCTGGAAACACGCGCACTATAATTAGTCTATCTATAAATTACGTAACAGTTTACCTTTCTCACCTGGTGTAATATAAATTAATAATTCAATTTATTTTTCCCATTATAAATGAATATAAAAAAATAAATTCATTTAATTTTATTCTTTAAAATTATGCAACAACTTCACTCAATAAAGTGGATTATTAATTTGATAATTATTATTTAATTTCTATTATTAGAATAATATAATTATTAATAAGAACAATTAATTAGTTTTTAATTAATTATATCAGATAATAAATATTTACTATTCAATAACAGATTTTATAAATAATATTAATTATTAATTACGATTTAATAAAATCGTAAAACGTATTATTGAATTAATTATTCAATATTCATTATTGAATTAATTAATCAATAATAATATTTATAAATAATATTAGTTATTAATTATTTAATAATGTTCGGTATATAAACCGATATTATTACAAGAGAAGTAGAAGAGGGAAACAAAATTTGCAACAAAAAAATAATAAAATGCGTTACGTAATTTACAAATGGACCTTTTCAAAAATAATATCGGAATTGCCAAAAAAAATTATTTTTTTGGCTTTGGAAAACGTTTCAACTATTTTTTTGATTAATTATTATTAACCGTAATTATTATTTATAATAATATTGATTGTTAATAATAATAAATAAAAAAAAACTCGGATAAATTGATTGATTCTTGAAAAAGAGTTTTTCAATTGATATAATATTATCTATAATGTATGTACACTTACACACGGTAACAAAAAATTGTTTTGCGGCAAAGAATTTTCAGGATTTTTCGTAGGTAAACAATTTTTACCCGATCCAAGGTTGCCATCAGCTGGGCTGAAGTGTCTTCAGTCTTACCAGCAGCCAAGTGTATAATTTTGGTTTTTGCTTGTCTCTCAACTCGTACTTTAGATTCGTCAAACCATCAGTGGCAAATCTCTTTTTTCCGGTTTTTAGAAATTCATACCTGAAATACAATTTTTTTTATAAATTTTTTTTTTTATTTAAAAGTGATTGTAAATTTTCTTGTTAAATTTTGAATATATTCAGAATACGGAAAGGAAAAAAAGGAATAAAAGAAGAAGAAAAAAACTACCTCTTTGGATTGGCTTTCTCCTTTTTGTGATTAAGCATTTTATATCGAGCAATATTTGCTGGATAGCGAGAAATTCGAAGTCCGTGAGCTTTTATACGATTCGCCATATCGTCATCCTCTCCACCCCAACCAGAAAATACGTTACTGAATCCATTCACCAATTTAAAGTGTTCTTTCGTCATGGCTGAGACTCCGCCAAATAAATCAGCGTAAGGTAATCTGTAAACAATCATCAAATGACACATACATTTTTCATAAACAAAAAAATAAATAAAAAATAAAATAAATGAAAAATAAAAATAAATAAAAAAATTAGAAAAAGAAAAATAAATAAAAAAATAAGACAAATAGAAATAAATTAATAAAAAAATAATATTTAAGTAGAATTTAATTAAAAAAAATTTGCTGATAAAATTTTAGGAAAAAAAATGCAGACCTGTATTTAAATTTATCTATTGCGACAGACATATGTCTTGGTTGCTCGGGACAATTGTAGAGATTTCGATCATCCTCGGGAAGAAGATCGACGTCATGAAAAATGAAACAATCGAAAGATCTCTCTTTCAATGCTTCCACATAGCCCACGTTCATCAGCATTGCACGATTAAATGGTTCCGAACCTGAAATCGAAAATGGAATAAAATTATTCTCCAATTTTAAAAATAATAAATTATCAATTTCAATTAAATATTAAAATAAAATTCAAATTTGCAAAAAATAAATTAAATAAATTAAAAACCACTTTCAATATTTGGAAAAATAAGAATAAAAATAAAATACATATAGATAAGAAATAATAAATAAATAAAAATAAATAATATTTAAATACATAAATAACTAATAATAAATAAATAAAAATAAATAATAATAAAATACATAAATAACTAATAATAAATAAATAAAAATAAATAATAAAATACATAATTAAATAATAATAAATAAATATAAATAATAAGCATTTTTACAAAAAAAGTTTTTGATATTTTTAAATTGAAAAATAAATTTCATGGAATAATTTTTTTGTTTTGTGATCCAAGAAAAAAATTCCTCTTCTTTCTCCTTTAAACTATGATTTTTTCAAATAATTCATCCGAAGAATATAAAAGTTTATCGGTTTGACTTTCAAGTAGATACACTTTTGAAACTTTTACATTTTCGCATGCTGTAATTTTTTTAATCGTGCATAAATGAGGGAAACTTGAAAAGAACATCACTTATAAGTTTACAAAATACAGCTCTAATTTAGTGCCTTAAAGTTTTATCATGAAACTCCTTATCCTAGAACACGGTGTCCAAGAGTCTTGATAAACTGGGCCGTAGGTAGTAGAAGATTGCCAAGTTTTTTCTTTTTCCCTCCATTTTTTTTTAAACGCGTGACCTACACAATTTCACAAGAAAGAGAGAGAGAGAGAGAGAGAGAGAGAGAGAGAAAAAGAGAGAAAAGCATGAAAAGCTTCCTGAGAAAAATCTTCCGACATTCAACTATTTTTAGCTATTTTTAGCTCATTTTTTTACAGATGAAAAAATATTTACAAAAAAAAAAAATTTGATGATATTTTTATTAGAACTTGAAAAAAATTTCTTTGGTATAAAATTTTACTTTTGATCAATTTTTACCTAATTGCTAATTTTGATATTAGGTATTTATTTTTTTTTGTATAAAATTTTACATTTTGGTAAATTTTTGCAAAATTTGTTTATATTTTTACTCTTTGATTTATAAAATTTTGATGAATTTAATGTCGGCAATAAAAAAAGTATCAAACTTTGTTTAGTTGGCTATTGAAATTTTTTTTCCATAGTTAATTACGGAAAACTGATAAGAAATATGTTTTAATGAAATTTCATTGGACGTAGTTTCTTTGGACTTGTATATATATATAATTTCCCAGTTCGTGGTAAAGTTTTGCTCGTTAATCATGTATGTAGTATAACTGGAGAAACGTCAAGATGTCTTATCAACCTTTAGCCCGACGTAATTTCCTACACATTACAAACTTTTTGTGCACAATTCGTAAAACCGCCGTCACTCGCAGGGACTTTCAAAAGGAACGAAAAGAAGACACATCTCCGGAAACGAAAAATCTCTTCCACACACAAGAAGAAAAACATCTGCGGAAACGTCATTAACTTTTTTTCAAACGACAAAAATCGAGTATTTTTTTTTTAACAGCGAAAAAAATTAAGTTTTTTCGTTTTATTTTTTACAGTAAAAAATTAAGTTCTTTGAATTTTTACAGCAAAAAAATTCTTACAATAAAAAAATTAAGTTTTTTCGTTTTATTATTTACAGTAAAAAATTAAGTTCTTTAAATTTTCTGTTTACAGTGGAAAAAAAAATACTTGACAAAAATTTTTCTGTAAAATACCTTTTTTTTAAATTTGTAAAGTATAATAGATAATAATTTTTTTGTTTTGTGAATATGTTAATAATGTTTTTTCTTTCAATTTATTTTTAGGGTTCATGGGGGAAGTCAATTTGACATTTCCCAGTCATGATTACGTTTGAAGAGCGAGACAATATTGCCTCAGCATCCCTGTCTGGACCAATGAAGAATAACGACTATAACAGCAGACAATGTGTGCTGCAATTCCTTCGGGATAATTTATCTTCTGAAAGTCGATTCCATTAATTAAGTATAACAATACTGTTGCTTCGCAATGGAAATAAAATTAATTTTAATTGAGAAATTAAGAATTATAATTGACGACGATTTCTATTGTGAAATAATAAGATGTGTGAGTCATCGATGATAGGTGCTTGACAAAGGTTTCAAGAATATTAGGCAGTACTCGATCCGACGTTGGATAATAAACATTTATAAACGTAATTAGATTTATTGAAATTATTTTATCGACAATTTGTAGAGTGATTGATTGATGAAATTTTGAAAAACTGTGAATATTAATTATTTATTTTTTAAAGGAATTAAAAGACTATAAAATTTGTATGACTTCGTTTCTGTAAATAATAACTGAACAATAGTGAATTAGTAAATATATTTTGTTTTAATAAAAATTGTGATATTCAAATGAAAAAAGATGTGTGACAATTTTGTTTAATTTTACCCACGCCGATATACAAGAGCAAACTGAAAATTATTTGGAAAACGACTCTTGGCTTGTATATTTATATTAATAAAAAAACCAAAACTAAAAAATTATGAAAAGTACTAATTATTTATGAAAACACCAGTGAATGAACACAATATATTTTTACTCAAATCCTTATTTTAAATAGTTTTAAAACTAATTACCTTAATCATAATGATTAACAAACCATTATTTTCAAAAAGAAAAATTTTTATACTCAATTGTAACATTTTTTAACAGGGTGTTCATTCACTGGTGCCTGTTCACTGGTACAGTC